>JAGFPH010007512.1:54686-64787 GCA_018207615.1 Philaenus spumarius | reverse complement strand
TCTGGAAAAAAATCGATTAAGCAAGTATTATTTCGCAGCAGCACTACTCGGCCGCACGGCTGAAGACCTATTTCTTTAAGCGCGGCCCAGTACATTATAAACTATTGCACAGTTATAATGTATTAAATAAATAGTTGTAATAGGGCGTTTTCAAGAGGAAAGTGTCAGCTTTACGATGTCATGTTTTTTTTTATAACACATAATAATCATCTAACAAATTGCCCAAATATATATATTCCAATAAAAAAATGCGTCTCAAAGAAAAAGAAAACTGGTTATTTGGGGGTTTTTAGGAGGAACTGATTCATATAAAATATGAAAATTCAACATGGCGGATTCAAAATGGCTGCCGTTTTCTCTAAGAATTCAACTTTTTTATATTCAAAATAATACAATTTCGAAGACCAGCGTATTAGCATATAATCAGTCTCGATTAAATTGTCTTAAAAATCAATTTTCTCTAAAGATAATCATCCACTTTGTATGAAATTTAAAATATACATAAACAATATATGTATAAATATAATATACAAAAATTATACATCTACGATAATTTTAAACTAAATAGGCCATCAAATTTATGAACGCATAATTATTAATGAATGTGTCTTTATACGATCATTTCCGTCCATACGTATAGCAAATCTAAGTTGGCCATTTTGTAATATATCGAATTAGCAAGTGAAAAGCTTATTTTTAACTTATATACCAAGACTCAAGTTGGTATCTTAAAAATTTGATGAGCTAGAGCCATCAGATTTATCAACGAACCTCACGATTTTTTGCTTACCGAACGCTGTAGCCCTTTCGCTATTCCAGTTTCGTCATTTTTTAGAATATCAACATCAAATTTGTTTTTCAAGTTGAATACACTATGGTAGTATTATTCTCAGTAAGTATGAACTATTTTTTCAGTTCTTTTTAAAAACAAGGCTCTTGAATATAGTCTACTGTTTTACCTATCTCGTTTTAACTACAACACCTTTGGATTCGTTGGAATCCATTTTCGACATTTTTGAACATATCGATTTAAAAATTGGTACATAAGTTACAAACACAATTGGTTTTTGCTATACCTATTTTAAAAACTATATTTAAAAGATTGACTAATCTGCAGCCGATCAACTCAAGCGTGTTGATGCAAAATTTAAAAAGGTCCAAAATTATACTTTTTTAAGTTACTTGTGCTCTTGAAAGTAAATAATAAAAAAAATTATACTCATTTATCTTGTTTGAATTTAAATGTTTAACTTGTAAAAAACTTTTAGGTTTATATTTTGAAAATTTTCTAAACTGGAGGTGTTTAAAATGAGTTGGTGGGTCTGGTACTCCTAAAATCGAGAAACCCATTGATAAGTCAAATGGCTCTAGATCAGGTCATTTTCAAGATAACAAGCTCAGACTCAGCATAAATTTTTAAAATATATATTTTAACTTCTATGTCAAGTTTGAATTCGATATATTAAAATTCAGCCAATTTAGAATGAGCCAACTCTACATATATGAATGAGATTTCCCTTTTCTGTGATTTCTGCCGTAGGGCCAATTATTTGTTTTTAGCTGTATTTCTAATTTTAGTGAGTAGGCACTTAAAAAAGAACTGTTTTATTGAATACAAAATTAAGGGGGGGGGGGGGGTAGAACACAAACACATTTTTTAAACTTTTTTCTTCTCACCGAGACGAACAAATTTTAAAAAATCCGTCAAAATTGGTTAACCTGCACCGAGTTCCCACACAAATGTCTACTTGTACTATTATTAAATTTTGATTTTTTTTATAATTTTCTTTTTAATAATACTTTGCGAATTTTCTCCAAACAAACCATTACTCGGGCGAAATAATTACAGAAGACCTTTTTATTGAAAAACACTTCCCCCTACAGGGTGGTATTTTTTATTTTTATTTATCTTAATCCCAGCCCGAAATATTAAGAATTTTTGAAGAAAAAAAATTGTCTCGATTTTTTTGACTTGGGAAATCGATAGACTGGTAAACTTTTGTATGTTAATCTACATACTTTACTGTACTTATAAAAAGAATCAGCCGTATTGTAAATTACTGCATCGTTTGGTCTAAAATTACCCCTACCGACTAGCCTAATATTTGTTGCAGTGTAGGCCTATAAAGTCAATAATAGCAGTTTAATTTAACTGATGGAAAAATTTAATTCTGAACGTATTGTAGGGTATAGTCTATAAGAAACATAATCACAAAAACAAAGAACATTAATATCTAGTCAAATAAAGTGACTAATGTTTCTAATACGGTATGCATAATCAAGATTGTTAAGATAAATTTTCTTAAATAGGTGTTAATACATTCAAATGGAGGTAAATAGCAATAACAGCTGTTAAAATAACTACTGAAATGGTAACATAATCTGTATAGTACGGGTGTGAAGTCGCACCGATTAAACTAGTATAAAATCATCCACGAATTGTCTGCTACGATGGAACAAAACGTTACTTTTTTGAAATTTTATCTTCCAAGAAAGTTAGATACTGATACATATACCTTGAGACAGAATAATATTTTATATAATTAAATTTTGAATTCATTAATGGTAGACTGTATTTTATTTTCAGTTTTATTTTATGTTATAAAAAACGCACCATGATTCGCACCTAAATTGAAAGTGTAAATTGTAGGGTTTATGTGGTACTAACAATTTGCGTGCGTAATACAATCATAATGATTGTAATTTGTAACAGTTAAGTTATGTGTACTAATTGGTTTGTTCAACCCGGCATCCTATACCAACACAGTAATTACTACAATATTGTATGGACATTTGTTGTCATTACCTTTTAACTTAGCTATTATCCTTCATTCGATTGTTTTGTCAGTTACACCATCCGATGGGGAATCAAAAGGGCTACAAAAAAGGTGTCTTGACATTTTTCGTTAAAATGTACGGTTTTGGAGTAATTGAGGTTTGTAATTTTCAAACAGCCACCATTTTGAAACTCATGATTGGATTTAATCGTTTATTTTCTTGAGGTATATCATTATCAGGTTAAACTTCATACCAAGTTTGAACTCAATCAGTCAAACCGTTCTCTAGATATGAATTATTTTGTACAGAAAACAAAATGGCGGATATCTGGAAAACGAAGCGTTTTCAGACCTATGTTTATATTAACTTTTTTCTTACTTTTTGTATGAGGAATCATATCCCAAAGTCCTGAAGGGTTTTCAGTAAACACCCTGTATATGGAAAACTTACATTTAATATAGCATTAACATTGGATTTATTGTAAGAGCACATAGGCCTATTCACTTATTGTTTTACAAGGTTTTATGAGTTTTTTACGAAGCTTATCTGTGTATTTGTAATATTCTAGCCTATTGTTTAAAGTAGAAAGCCTTTTATAAGTTACATTTTAAAGAAGGGTTAGTTTTTTGCATTACTGTACTTAGTAAATGTAGGGTATTTGTAAATCTAGTTACTTCAGTTGATATGTAAATTTATTTAAGATATGCTGTTTGTTCAAATCAGTGGTCTTTTGAATTGAACGTAATGGAAAAGTACCTATTAACATTGCACACCCTTGGATATGTAAATCAATGTAAATATTATGAGTTTAGTCGTTAATTATTCATTTGTTGTTCTTTAATGCTAGCCTATGTTAGTTTTCTAAATAGTTAATATTTAAGTTACGTATATATATGGAAAACTTATATTTAATATATTTTTTATATAGCATTAACATTGGATTTATTGTAAGAGCACATATTCACTCATTGTTTTACAAGATTTTATTAGTTTTACCAAGTTTATCTGTGTATTTGTAATATTCTAGCCTATTGTTCAAAGTAGAAAACCTTTTATAAAAATTTTAAAGAAGGGTTAGTTTTTTGCATTACTGTACTTAGTAAATGTAGGATATTTGTAAATCTAGTTATTTCAGTTGATATGTAAATCTTATATATTAAAAAAATTCTGTTTTTCTTTTCCGAGTCCGTTCGGCTCTTCTACCCGACCGATTTTCATAATTGAGGTCTTAAATTAAAGGTATGCACGCCCAGATTTGCCATCAAGCATTACAAATCATGTATCTTTCGCCTTACAAACGTTATAATCAAATGCAAATTTCTGCTGTGTATTCCTTATGGGGGTTTTTTTTTGGTTCTTTGTCCACTTTGCGTTCGTATACCGTCCATCCGATTGCTTTGAAATTTTTCATAGTAACACAGGTTAACCCTGGGAAGGTTTTAGGCCATTTAACGAAGTCCTAGGACATTAGGGCTACGCCCCAGTGGCCCTCAAAGTTTCAATGTTAATCTTATGGAAGAAAGATTTCTATTGATTTTATCAGGGACACAAAAACAGCTGTTCGTATGAAAAGCTTAAAACAGCTGATTTTGATCAACAACTGATTTGGATCAAATCAGTATCAAATGTAGTATTACCTTTTTGAGGTTACATTGACAAACTAAAAACAAACACAAACAAAAATCTACGAAAAATGCTAACTATATTTTAATTCAATTCAAACATTGGTTGTTACAAACCTATTATATATAAAACAGCTAATTTGGATCAAAAACTGAACATAATCATTCACAGATATGTCAAGTCTTATATATTATCATCCGTTCAGCCGCTATTCACCCGAGAAGGAGCTCCGGTATACAATCCTTCAAATTTCCCATGTTAATCTTATGGAGATAATGTTTAATGAGTTTGAGTCAGCTGCCAAATAAAACAGCTAATTTATGCTCGGTCACCTATGTACAAACGAGCAAAAGATTAACGAGATTCTTTACCGAATTTTCCACCTGCGAGCGAAGCGAAGCAGCCATCTGAGGCCGAAGGCCGAGCCGGGGTTGGGACGCGGAGCGTCCAGGGGCAGAGCCCCTAGTTTATTTTAAATAATTTTTTTGGTTTTGCGTCAAGTAATTTTATTACAGGTTGAATATTGCATTACTGTACAATTTTAACATTATATTACTATTTTGGTTTAAGTTTTATTTTCATAAAACTGTATATAGGTCTTCTGATTATATGTACATTTTCATTCAGTTTACATTTTGAATATACCTATTTTTTTCGTATTGACGGGAGGGAATGCTCTTTTGATTATTTTGTGCTTTCTACTAGGCCTACTTTGAAAATAATAATATGCTCATAGTTTACTGTTGAAGGTAATACTATCTTCTACCAATCATTTATCCAACAGTCGATAGTCAATAGATTCATTCTAAAAATACAATTGTATAATGTGGTAATTTGTTATCGTCTTTTTATTATGAAATGACCAAATTATTATGTTTAAGTAGAGTAGGCTACAGTATTTTTTATAGTCTATGAATTACAGTAATTGTAAACCATTTTATCATTCCTACCAAGAGATTAAACACGTTCAACTGCATCATATTTTCTTTTATAATCCTGTGTACTAAAATTAATATCATTTCCCGCAACTATTATAAGGATTTAAGAGTTTTAATTAAAGTATAATTAAAACATTTATTGATTTACTTTGATAATCCATTTAACTTATTTTGTACTATTGTTCAAGTGTTTTACATTTATTTCTACATGACAATCAAATACAGAACATGTTTGTGACAAGTTTCCTTTACAATTATTTATTGTAGCAGCGAGGACAGCCAGGGAGTCGGGCGCAAGGTTGTTAGAGTACATTAACAACCTTGAGTCAGGCGAGTGTCGCGCGGTGCTGGAGGGGACGAGGGGCTAGCAGCAGGAGGCGAGGGGGGGTAGGGGAGGGGCCAGCGACGATGCTGCCCTCTCATGGCGACTCTGGGAACTACTAATGTAGATACCAGTGTCGAGTGCTAGACACCCAATTCGCGAACGCTTAGATGTTTCCTCTGTATTTTTCTTCTCTGTGATTATACCGATACTGTAATTTCCAACTGCTGGAACAAATTTGTGACTTTTTGGTAATACCCATTGTATAAAAATCGAGTATCTTATATAAAACGATAGCACACAAGGTATTTTCCTAAGTGTGATGTAGCAGGTCTACAGCTGTTATAAATGAGATTACAGTTTATAACTATGAGATTACATTAACTTTATTAGCTAATCATCAGATAATCATAATTGTAGAACGAATAAGTTAGGTGTTGAATAAATTGGTAATTTAAAGAATTGTGTTTCGGTTTAATAAACAATACCGCTGCACCGCCGCCTCCTTACATAAGATCCTTTCTATATAAAACTATTGTTTTCTTATCCAAAACATATAAAACTATAACGTAATAGGTATCATTAAGCATTATGACCTTTTTACTGTCAAAATCATTCTTTCCGTACACAAAAACATAAAAAAACGCTACCCCACAAAGTATTTTCAAATGTTGGATCAAAGTTGTGACCCTTTCGTGCTACGAAAATTTCTTGATCAAAATCTGATTTCTCGTATCTAAATACATAACGGTATTAAACCATACCCAAAACAATAATTTCAAAATATTTACCTAAAATAGTGCCCCCAAACCACTACGACTCTTTAATTGCTAAAATATAGTTTGTCGTACCCAAAAACATAAAAAACGATATCCCACTCGGTATTTTCAAACTTTGGACTCAAAATCTGATTTCTAGTACCAAAATACCCACTAAACCATACCCCCATACGATATATTCAAAATGATATCATAAAATATTAACCCCGAAGTGCTACTTCAAATTGTCAAAATCTGATTTCTCGTACCCAAAAACATATAAAACGACATCTCATCTCACACTTTATTTTCAAAAATTTGACTCCAAATTTCTGACCCTGTAACTGTCAAAATTGGATTTCCTATACCAGAAATCTTATAAAACGATACCCCACATGGTATCCTCTTTCTGTACTCCTTTGGTAGCAATGTTCTCGATACCTCGAGAACATAAAATATGTGCGCGTTTTTATTTTTAATTTTGATGCACATAACGCCCGCGAATCATACAAATGCACTCTCATTACATTTTCAAAACGTTACATTAAGTAACTGTTCAATCCATGGAAAGAGTGTGTAAAAAATTCTTTCAAAATCGCATAGTCACAGGTAACACAATACTATATTGTAGTAATTTCAGGGCTGGGTATATACCATGACGTATATTTATGTTTTAATCAATACACTAAGTAAATACAAACAGTTTAAGAGCTTTTTCATTGAAATCGTATAGTCAGAAGTTGTAATTTAGGTACTGGGATTGTATATTACTTTGACCAACTTGAGTAAGATTTCTAAAGATATATAGTAGAGCCGTATATAAATAATATACTTTTCTAAGGTGTCTTAAGTTGGTTTTGTCCAACTTAAGACGCCTTGATCAACTAGAGGTTTCTGAGCCACATGAGTTGTAATATTTTCCGCGCCAGATCAACAACGATCTCAAAAACAGAACTATATATATATATATATATAGAGAGAGAGAGAGAGAGAGAGAGAGAGAGAGAGAGAGAGAGAGAGATCTTAAATAATAACAGCACTATTGTCATAATAATAAAAGATCTGAAGTTATGATTTTAGTAACTTTGATCCCCCCAAACCCCTCCTAAAATTTCGAAATTTTTCATACCCTTTCTTAGTAAGCACCTATAGCCCTAGAGGAAGCTACATACCAAATTTCATTCCAATCCGTTCGGTAGTTTTGAAGAAATCGTGATTTAATAACTTTGATTCCCCCAAACCCCCCTAAAATTTCAAACTTTTTTAAACTATTTCTTACCGAGCGCCTATGGCCCTAGAGGAAGCTATATACCAAATTTCATTCCAATCTGTTCGGTAGTTTTTGAGAAATCGTGATGAGTGGGTGAGTGAGTGAGTGGTATTTCGCTTATATATATATATATACATATATATATATATATTATAAACTGTAAAACGCACAACGTTTAAAAACTCTGTATCAACTATTAGGCAACAATTAGGAATAAATATTTTCAAATTAAATAGAAGTTGTAGTCTAACAAATCTTTAAAAAAAATACTAGAATAGTTGAAAAAGAAGTCAAAATAACTTATAATTATATTCTTAAAAACCGGGATAAAGAAACACTGGAAACACACACAAACATGGCACCACATACACTAGAAATTAAACAGTCACTATGCCAAAGTAACTGAATTTTTTGTTATTTCTTAACACAATTGGTATCTTTGCTATTAAAACACAATTTGTTTACAATATAATTTTTTAACTTTTGTAGTAAATATGTTAATGATTTACTAAATAAATTTCAGAGCACAATTTTAATAGTCTATTTTAATAATCTAATTGGATGGATGCATTTATTTACAGTAATTGCATGCATTCTATTATAGTTATATTGGCGTCAGCCACAGAATTGTTTAAATTTTTTATTTTTTTTCTAAAACTTATGTCTATAAAATCCTGTATAATATTGAATGTGTCATTATAATTTAGAATTAAATGGTAAAACATTTTAAAACATTAAAACATTTTTTACTTAGTATTCTTAAAATGTACCTCATTTATATCAAAATGAAGGTTTTAATGTGACAATTACCTTATGATTTTATAAAATAATGTCCAAGGAACTGTTAAACGTCGAAGTGGATAAACAAGTGTTCACCAATCAATCCTTCAGAACCTAAGTAGCAAGTTTGTGTTTCCAACTCTCATTCTTTACTCTTCTGTGCTGTCAAGTTTCCGGAACAGTTGTATAATCGATCACGCCATCTGTACTCGGACCTTAACAAACAAACAGAAGATATGTTTTATTGTATTGTTTTGAACCTCTCACAAGTTTAAATACACGAAAGAAGTTTTTTCTGTAAAAAGGGAGTATTGTATGGCGAAAAATTAAGGCAAATATTTCGAGAACCAGATATCCATTCCGCTGTTTTTGTCTCCAGAGAAAAAAAAAACACAAGTTTATTTTTAATTTTGAAAAGTATGCTACGGGTTTTAGTTTTAACAATATAAATATATGTCATGTTAGTAACCGCTGTCAATGAGTCATGATTGTAAATACCAACAATGTAATACAATAGATACACAATACATAAAATATTGTCAATATATTTGCATACATAAAAGTCGTGATTTTGATTTATTATATTATAATAGTTTTACAATGATAATTGCAATAAAAAATTCGTTCAGCGAAAGTTGATTTGGCAAGGTACGTGTTTTAGAAAGCAAGTGCAGTCAAGTTCGAATCCAGTACAAGTTGGTTCTTTCTGTGTATTGTTATACTAATAATGCCTGATTTGTCCTACAGTCATTAAGTAATGCCTTTAAAAAATAACTAGAAAATAAACACATTTTTTTTTTTTTTTTTTGAAAAAAATTGGCTCTATCTACTTCATTTACGAATGTTACTTTTAATAAATTAATTACAGGCTCCTATTTTTTCGATTTGCCTCCAGCCGAAAATTAAACTAAACTTGATTCTAATTGTGAGAGGATGTGATCTAGACTACTAGAATAGAACTGCAAATAAAGTTTAACTTCTGTTTTATTATGCGGAGTCACAGTCGACAAGCTTTAACAATGCGGCGAACCCCTTTATTTGTTAGCATTGTGATTGAATCAAGCGTAAGTCGGTGTTATACAAACACAATTTTGCACGGGGATTCAATTGGAATTCAGCCTGCTAATTAAGGCGAAGCACGGAGCAGTTATAGAACGTTGTCGTAGATCATATTTCATAATGTCTAAACATTTGAATATTTCAGAGATATTACAACAGTAACATTATACATTTATCAATAAACGATTTTAAAATTATTTATTTGCCAGAAGAAATTCACATACCTCCAAATACGATTATACAATAAAGATAATTGTAGTAGCATCATTCAAGCAATTTCATCAACGTTTTTAAACTCTATTGGATTAATATTGATTACGGTTTACAAAGGTATATTTTTATAAAGATAGAACATGACAAATATACTTTTAGATGTACGTTTTACTGAAGTCAAGACATTCTTATATCTGCCACAAAATGCTAATAGCATAAATAAATCAAATAAAACCAAGATCACTCTAAAGATAGATTATGACATAATATGTTTTAAGTTGTTTGTTTTACTAAACTGAAGACATTTTTATACCTGCCACAAAATGCTAATAACATAAATAAAACAAAGATCATGCTAAA
>JAGFPH010007512.1:30598-47650 GCA_018207615.1 Philaenus spumarius | reverse complement strand
TTTTTATTGGCATTTTATTTGAATTAGCATGATCACAATAACATACATAATTACAGTAATTCTAGTAGTGATTTCAAACGCGTGCAAAAAACAAAGAAACTAAATCAGAATCAATATAACAGTGAACAGTGAAGAGTAAAATAAAAATAAATACAAATTCATTTTGCAATGTTACTGTTGCAATCAATAGAATAATATTATAAAACCTAAAACTAACACAAGCATACCGGTATTTAAATATCCATCCTATGTTAAGAAGGTCTCTTAAGTGTCTTCTAAAATTTCCAATGTACGAAAAAAAAATCAGAATCAATATAACAGTGAACGTATACTAAAGTAAAACAAAATACAAATAAATACAATGATTTGCCTGAAGACATTTTTACCAAATATAATAACAGTCACATAAGGAACACTACACTTGTAACAAAAAAAATACACTCAATATCGAAACAGAAATACACCACTTTTCCCAATATACTGCACTGACCACCACAGAGGTTAACTCAACATTGACATGTTTATCTGCAAATATAGATTTCACATCCCTTAAGTGTGAGTCACTTTACGGATTTCGCTTTCGTTAAGTGTGAGTCACTTTACACTAATGACGAAAGCCGTGGTAATGGCCGGAATATGTTACATAATTTTACGCAATTTTAGAAGACACTTAAGAGACCTTCTTAACATAGGACGGATATGTAAATATGTTTGTGTTAGTTTTATGTTTTATAATGTTATTGTATTGATTTATTAGTTATTTATGGTACAGTAATATTCCAAAATTAATTTGTAATTATTTATATTTAACTCTTAGTACACGTTCATTGTTATATTGATTCTGATTTAGTTTCTTTGTTTTTTGGAAACGTTTGAAATAACTACTAGAATTACTGTAATTATATATGTTATTGTGATCGTGTTCATTCAAATAAAATTTCAATTACAATTTTTAAGAAGTCAAGTTTATGATTTTGTAACCTACTGACCGTAAAACCTCTTAAAGTTGTCACAATTGTACCATGTTTGGGCTCATTTTGCGAGGAATAATATTTAGAAAACAGAAATTGCAGTACAAATTAAGTAAAGTCAACGATTAGAAAAATGTGATATTGTAGCACAAGAGCTAGTTGGTGATTAAAAGGAGCATGTAAAGGAGCAATTAAGCATGTAGGTCGTGTGAGTGTGTCTGCGCGTGTGGGAGCGAGGGTCGATTTTATGACCTAGAGCGCAGTTCTGTTCGGAAAAGTAGACTAGTTTCGGACTAGTAATTTCTTATTCTTAACTGAGTTACTTAAACGCCACGTTAATACGCACTAGCAGGAGAACTTTTATGGAAGAAGGCATTTAAACTCAATCACACAAACGATCGGGATTTTGACACGTTTGAACAGAATATCGAGAAAGAATAGAAGGAAAACATCCAGCAGAGTTGCAATCAATTTATGTAATTTGTATATTTCATCATCACAAAACGTTTGTCCAAATTTGGACATTGAGTTAAGAATAAATTAAACCGGAAAATCAATTTTCCTGCATCAAAACAGTAAAAACTTACCGAATATTAGCTTTTCTGAAGATTTTGATTATCTGTTTTGCTTTGGATTGTATTAATTCAAACGTAACACTACAACTTTCAAAAGAAAATAACTTACAAATAGGTTTACCATTTACAAACTTAATGATGAGAACTAGTTTAAAATGTAATTCGCTCGTTAGTTTTAGAAAATATTATTAATTTTGTTGCCCATATCAGATAATTATTGTTTTTTCCTTGTTTTATGTGTTTCTATTTTATTAAAAAAATAAAAAATATTCATGAATTTAAATGAGGAGGCATATTCAAAGTTAATTAATGTCCCTTCTATTTATAATTATTCGCTGTAATAAACCAATAATGTTTGTGTTATTTTAACAACCTTTGTTTGGACAATTCCATTTTACAGCCAGCAGTGGTGCAAGACATTTACAGAATCCTATAAGCGGCTAACCCTAAATAGGAGCTTATAGCTGCACTAAACAGCAAATATTTACCCTAGTTATGATTTACGCATTAGTACAATATTACACTATTCGCATTATTAAAACATAAAAACAGGTGAACAAGACGCTAGCGAGCTTAGGTTTGATTAATCACATTACCTTATGCTCGCACTTACACGGCAGTCGGCACTCACGCTAGCACTCCGCGCAATATACATTTGTGCTTTCAGGAATTACTCAAATTAACATAGAAACAAATGAGAGAACTCAGCATGTGCATTTATGTCTCGTCAAATATGAATATACAGCTGTGTATGTTTTAAAAGGAAAACGGAATACTTCGTTAAGTATGACCTAATTTATGTTATGATGAACAAACACAGTGTTTCTCTTTTATAGTTACTTTGTATTCCGTCAAATACGTAGTACTAATAAGTATGTTTACTTTATCGCATTTCATTGAAATATAAAATATTGGTTTTTATTTGAAAATATAAAAAAATAATACAATAGTTGAAAAACTAGTTTTAAAAACGCATTTCTCTCCTTAAAGCGATAAACCTGCATGGGTAATATAGGAAATATATTAAAGTGAATTTACTATTTAATTTTAAGTAGTTTATTTTCTTAATAAAATTAATGAATTTAATCAAGCTACAAGAAAGTTTTAGTAAAGAAACTTTGTCGCCTAAAAGAATGAAACCTTTCCTTAGATCCGGTAATTAAATTTGTTGTATGAGTTGTTTATGACGGCCCAAGGAATAATTCAAGTTTTGAACCTCGAACACCTAACGCAACATTTTCAAAAGTTAAAAAAACGCGAAGTTCTCGAGCTTTCTTCAGTTTTTGGCGATATTAATCTGAAGGACTATTTTGACGATAATAACTATTTCAATCGTTTTAAAGTTGACTAAATGTTCTACAATTTATGACACGAATCGACTCTGTAGACCAAATGTTTTTTGAAATACAGTTTTTTTTTAATTTATCGTTTTTTTCAAACTCGGAAATTGTTATCGATAGTTTTGTGGTTTTGTGAGAATGTCGACTATGTTGGCTTTTTTTTCGGGAAATCTGCTACCATGTATGAATAGGTTTGAGAGGACCCACAGATGAACAACGATCTTTATCTTTACTTGCCCTGATATAATATAATTTGAATGCCAATTTGAATTAGAAGATGGAAATGATGAAGAATAAAGTAAATATGAAAATGCGAATGGAGGAGGATTTTAAATTTGTCCAATAACAGACCTCGCAGTCCTATTTTCTACGGTAGTAGCACCACATATATTTGGTACCTATTGGGATTGAGCTTCGAGTCATCTTTATTGATTCGTTTTACACAGCTGCTCCCTCAATTCCAGGATCTTCGTAGCCCATCAGTTCTTGAATGGACGGCTGGCCCATGAGTTGTGCATATTTTACTTCCGTGCCGTTTCAATTCAAAATATACAGAATGTCGATCCCAGCGCGAGTTTGTGTTTTATATATAAGGAAAGTGAAAGTTAAGTAGTGTTAGTTAACTGTTTGGGAGCTTGGGGAATTGAATCACCTCAACGTTGATGGATATCCAGTCTACAAGGCCTCAGCCCCAAGATAATGACCAAAGATGCAGCTGCAGGAGGACAGCAGTATTGCTGAAATACTCTTTAGTATGCAGCTATGGCAACGGTGTCTCATGCAACAATGTGTCAGACTTTAAAATTGAGTTAGATTTCCTCTATCCAGAAAGTGACGATCTGCCCGATATCGAAATGCTGGAGGATTCCGGGCTCTTCCAAGAGTGCAAAATGTACACTTTAATATAATTCCAGAAATTAAACATAATATACATTATTATTTCAGTTGTTTTATATTTGATTTACTAATTTACACCCTACATGTTATTTTTTTATTTTCCAAAATAATTGCCTACGTTGTTGAAATTTCCATGGAACAACTAGTTTGGAAACCATTTAACCTACGCTTCTGGTCTAAATAATTTATAAAATTAAGTATACTTTTGAAACTTTTGAAGTAATTACTATCGTAAAATTTCATTTCGAAGACGATAATTTCGAAGTTTTTTGGACTTTGTTTATTTAAAAGAATGTAGTATTTAGCGTTTGAAGTCGAAAACTTGTATTATTCATTGGGCCAACATCATGAATAACTTAGCAAAAAATTGAACTCCCGAATTTGACACATGGTCTGATGTATATGATTACTGGACTGATTGCAATATAAATTCGGGATTATGAATCTTTTTCTCAAGTGAACCTCACAATTACGTAAATTAAGGACCTGGAAATTAATTAAACTGTCAGAATGTTTTCTTCATTTTCACGCCATATATGCAAAACTGCAGAGCTTTTACGAAAACATACTTATTTATTTTGAGAACCAAGTAATGTAATGCCCGTGATTTGCTACTTAACAATATTAAGCTTTTTCAGCACCACTCTATGACATAGGAAATATTCTTGTCATTTATGCAAAAACTCTGAGCCTCCTGCGCATTCGTCAGGAACAAGGTCACCGCTACGTCCACCATCCTACGCCAACCCAAGAGCTTCTGTCCGAGTATACAATAATCTGTTTTCATTGAATTTGCTTTGCCGCCAGTCAACGCAAGGGTTTATGAGTGAAGCCAGCAGGGTATGGAGCACTCTAGTAATATATTAATTGAATAATAATCTTTTTCCACAATCAAATATTATTGGTATCATTTCCCAACTCAACAACCAAAACACTAGAAGAATCTTCTAACATCCGTAGGGCTATATTTATTTTCGGAATGTCACTATTAATTTCAGTGATCCCGAAATCTATGATTTGATACTAACATCTATTAATCTATTGTATCATGTTTCATCTATAATATATTCTTTTTACGATCATTTTTAAACATCGCATTTCCCACCTTTACCTATAGGGGTGGTGGTGTGTCTTTTTCTCCGGAATTTTTCCAGATAGTTATACGTGTACCGGTATTGAAATTGCTTCATACTTACCAAAGCTAAACTAAAACATTCACACACATATAAACACACATGATTATCTACATGTTTTTAAATGTGTGTAAATATCGCTATTTTACTAAAAGAATCATAACTGTACAGTATTTTATTATAGGCTCCTAACAATGTAGGCAATTAATATTAAAGAAAATAATTTTGCAAGATAACGGTTTTTTAACCTTTCATTAGTTTAGTACAATTAATACATTTTCCAAAGAATCGATTTTATTTGTTGAGTAAAAATGTAAGATAAACATTAAAAGATATTAACAAATGCTGTAACTGGTTTTACTATTATTATTTAAAAACGTCATATATGTAGTTATTATTATTTGAGTGTTTTTGTAACGACTTTTGGATAAATTTGGTAGCCTAAACGTGTAATTTATTCATATTATACAAGCATGAGACATGTGCTTTATTTGATTTAAGTAGCCTACTTCGTATAAAATAACATTCATAAAACATACAGTTACTCTCACTTCTTATTAATTCTTCTTTAAATATAAACTTATACAGCCAAAATAAAAGAAGAAAGTCTGAAACAAGTTCGGCTTAATTATAATTAAATTCAAATGTAAAATATTTAAATTTAATATCATCAAATTAATGCTAATAAATTTAAACGTAATTAAATTTCTAGATATAATTAATTTATAAAAGAATTCCAAAAAATACGCCATCCACTTCAGTTGGCAGCTAATCTTGTTATTACAATTGAAGGACAAAGTACAACGACCGGTGTTTCATTAGTAATTCTTTACTTTAGGACATTGTTCCAGGTTGAATGTACGTTATTTAGATTGGGGTCGTGGGTACTAATCGTGTACATTTGACTTTAGTAGAGTAATTAATCCTGTTAAGGGTTGTCCTTGCTATTAATTATTAATGCTCAAGTCGCCAGCAAATGTCTCCTTGGGGGATTAACATATCCCTAGATTCTATAACAGTCGGAACATAGATAGTCTCATATCAGTAATTTATGTGAATTGGTTCCTTATAGAAGGATTACTACAGTATTAAGCGTTTTACTTACTAAATAAACTTTAATTTGAAAGTAAACCTTATTTGCCCGAAATTTTAAACGTTTTGAGTGCCTTTGTCATACATAAGACTTTATTTCGTTTATCAAATTTTATAAATAATCAATAATTAATTTAACAAATTCACCAACTGCAGTTCTTAACTTGATAGGTAATTCAAGTCTAATCCATCTGCAAACGTTTATTTTATAAATATAAATACATGTTATCAAAATTATCCATAGCCATACAAATTATATAAATATTATTTCTATGAAATGTTTCTTTTATATACAAATGTTTTTATAAAACTATAAATCAATAATCATGTGTATTGAGGTAAAATAGTATCTAACTTTATAATAACTAATTTATAACACTATTGGTTAAAGTAAAAAAAATAGTTAAAATACAAAGTCAACTTTAACATAGTAAAGCATAATTACCACTATGTGCCACAATAACTTTTTTATTAATTGGTGATGTTCTAATTTATGAATGTAGGACTAACTTTATTATCTGAGTACACGTCTCTCTATTTAAGCAAGTCATTATTCAAGATGTAATTATCATGGAAAGTAATAATTTATTGCAATAATGTAATAACGGAAACAGATATTAATAAGAAAAATAGTTTGATCTAATAAAAGTTTAATTGTTAGCCTAGAAAGGTTATTTTTGAAATTTAAGTCAATTGATTTGAAATTAAAAGCTTAAAGTGTCTGTTGCGCACAAAATTATCATTATCATCTCTAAAAAAGTGTTGTAATTGATAAACATAAAATATTATAGTACCTTACTGTACAATTTAAACTATTCGTTTACTTATCACAGTATTTGGATAAGTTAGTATATTCTAAAAATGCATCCAAGTTTCTTGAAATGTATTATTATAAAATTGTTTTACTTCCATTACTTCTCGCATTGTCTAATAACTATTATATGTTAACCCTGTTACTAAGTTTACAAAAAGTCTGGCTGAAGATACCAACGTCACTTAGTTCTATTTTATTTGTTTAGTCTTGGATACATTTTCTAAAGTTCTTTTCGTACTCGTTATGCATTTGTGATTAGGTGTGCTGGGAGTAATTTCCTATCTCGTTTCTTTACTTTGTTTATTTTCTGTTTTATAAATATATGTACCAAAATAATTATTTGTTTTCGCCAAAATGTGAGATGTATTACAGTTTTCAAATTATCCTACAGTTTTCAAATTTCCCAGAAACATATGAAAGCAATATAAAAATGTTTTAATTCTTAAAACGGAGCTTAGCACTAGTGAAAGTGCTTTCAAACCAATATCTACATGTATGTATGTATATATACATGTGTGTAAAATATTTTCAATATTTGGCTTTTATTTCAATAAATGTGCGGCAACGACAGGACTGTGTTTTTTTCGTTTCATTTTTAACTCTCATATTGATTAGGTTATAGAAGGCGGGCAGTATAATCTTGCTCCCAAATCTTTCAGCATAGTTGCAAACTCTGAATGATTTACACCGCCTTCTTGAGATAAAGTCGGTTTATTAATTGGATAAACAAAGATGCTGTCCAATTTTATAGTAGCGTATATCTTGAATTATTGCAAAAACTTTAAATTGGAATTTAAATTAGCTTTGCAGCGAAGATTCCCTTCGCATATTTCATTTTGGCGTAAGATAATATAAGTAGTGGGATTTCTTGTCTTCACGCGGTTATGCAGTACTGATCAAAAACGATAAACTTCGTCAACGTAAATTAGAGAGAAATTTATCGTGTACAAACGTCCCTGCTTTGTTGAATAACCTATACAGTACAAAGTATACAAATGTTTGTTGTATCCTAAACTATCTTTTTGAATATGAGTTTAATTCACTTTTCCTTCCAAATTTATCTTTTTTGACGACATCTTATATTCGGAACGGTACGATTGGTAGTTATAGTTATTACAAAATGTATTAGTTTTACTATTTTATTTACATTATGCAATTTACCACCTGTAATATTACAAAATATGTAAACACATTTATTTAGTTTCATAAATTATTATGGGGTTAGGTTCTTTAATTGTTTTTTCAATCTTTATCATACTACAAAGCTCAAAGAATATAGTGACTCAAAATATAGTGTTATATCTCATTTGAAAATATGTAATTAAACTTTTAAAATTCATCAACAATTTAAAAAAATGACAAAACACTTTACCTTTGATTAAGATTTATTTTTATAGTGTTTTAGAATGAAACTGGTATCTTAAAGAGAGGTCTGTGCTCTATCTTCCACCATGCTTATGAAAGTACATTTTTCTCAGAATCCAGGACAGCTATCTTTATGGGGTTTTTTTTTTCTTCGGTACCGTGTCTTTTGGTTGTTATACTGAACCAAAAATATATTCCTTACTGAATAAGTTCTTGACAATAATTTTTTTTAGAAAATCTTGTTTAAAGATTTGTTAAAAATAGTAGTTTTACATATTTTCCCCAACAAAACTTTAGTTAATTAGTATGTTTTTATAGGTATTTTAGGGTCAAAAATATAAAATAAACAGCTCTTTACCTCAATTGGTTCTTGAGTAAAGTGTACCTAAACTTCAAGTTTCGAAAAACAGCGAAAAATGAACACATAAACAAATAATCATGATTTATTACAAGGTAAAGGTGAACATAAATAAAACAACACAAAAATAATAATAAAATAAAATACTCACCGATATTGTAGAAAATTTTCAAATATACCGATATATATTGGTTCGATTTCTGCACGCAGAGCTCCCTTTAATGCTTATATCTGAAGTTTTTAATTTGCATACCTCATGTTGTTGACCTTTACTCCTATATTCCGTTATCTTTAGAACATGGTTAGGCTATCATTGTTTAAAATTTGAAATCTTAGGTAAATAATAAATATAGACAGTGCTGAGAATTTGTTTAATATTATAAATAAATAAGGCCAGTCACTCGATTTTAATAAAATACTTAGCTGCCATAACAAACTATTTAAGTATGATCTCACTTATTTTATTTATATTTTTTATATGTTTTGTGTTTAAAGGCGAAAAACCTGGGTGGTTGTCATCACCTGACACTTATTTTATTCCAAGCCTAAGTCTCATTTTGTTTAATTTAGATTACTAATACATTTTTGTTGAAGTACTTAAACAGCACAGAAAAATTAATCCGTATTATAGTGTATATTAAAAGAAAGGATGCAATTCAGATTATTTCATTTACCGAATAAACGAGTAAAACCACTTCAAATATAGAAAAAAATGTACTATAATTTTTGTATTTCAAATAAAAATATTTTACATTAAGTAACTCTTAAATAAAAGTTAAGTTTAAAATTCAGATGCAACAAAAGACTATTAAATCATAACTTCTCTCCATACCGAAATGTCCAAATTTCATTACTGTAAGTGTCTTAACAGCAAAGTTCAGGTGAGAATCAGCGTGATTGGTGGGCGAGTGGGGGACTACAGGAGCGCGGTGGATATATCAGAGCTGTTCGCAGCAGTATGCGATAGGCGACCTATCGAAACGGAGTGTAGCGAACAAAAGTGTGATAGTCCGGACTTCGTGAATATTGTTACTCTCTCATTGACTAAATACATTCAAGTGAAGTTTAGGGTTTAGTGGAATTGTTCTTTCGCGAAAGGTATAGTCATTCAAAATAATGATTAGTTACAAAATATTATTTTTTAAAAGAAAATTAAAAATAAACTACCTTCACATACAAAAGTTAGATTATTTCTTAAATTCAATATCTCCATAACATGGTATTAATAAGAATATCATAGATAGAAACATGAGCAGAATAGAATAGATTTATTGGATCTAACTACATTTTAATTTTTACAAACAAAAATGACTTGATTAATTAATTGATATACTACCATAATTTTTTTATTAAATAATACTGAACTAATTACTTTATTTATGCATACCAATATTTCTAAATTTATCAATTTAAAACAACATGTTAGAGTTTAGGGATGGTGAATTAAAAATATAAATTGTTATAAATAACCCTTAGTTACCCCAATTGAACGTAAAGTGTTCAAAATTTATTTATCTAATGATTCCATTGTTATACGAAAACATACATTTACTTATGCAGTAACATGTAGGGTCTACACTCACAATGTATTTATTTATTTTATTTGAAGAAATTTGAAACTAACTATAACAAATAAGTTTTATGCCTTCTCCTAAAATGTGTTTTGACTTTTATCGCTTAAAATCGTAATGTTCAAAGAAAATTAATTCATTAGATATTGAAAGTCTCATTACTCTATTGACACAAATTTTATAATTTTTAAAAGTTATTAAAACAAATTTGTTAAAATCTATTACTGTAAACTTAATTTATTTCCTTTAAACATTACGATTTGAAGCGGTAAAAGTCAAAACACCTTTTAGGAAAAGATGACTAATCAACCTGCACAAAATAAAATCTTGACTCGGGTGAACCATCTTCATAACCATGAAACAGTTTATATGACACAAACATTTTACAATCTTGTCTATGAACAACATTTCTGTATATTATGTCGTTCAAGAGAATAATTATTTAAATATGTAATCGTCTTAGAAACAAAATTAAATTTTGTATGTCTATAAAAATAAATAACTGTAAACTAAAATATATACCAATTAATTATTGGAGTTCTTAATGTTCGAGAATGTTACATCACACATGATATACCAACAGTTAATTATGTGTTGCTACTTTCCTTAATCTTCATATAAATAATACAATAAGTATCACATTGTACAAATATATGCCGTTGTTTACAAATATAATAACGTATAAATTAGAGTTGATGAAATATAGGTAGAGAGTATTTGTGTTTCTATCTATTTTATTATATCCAATTAGGCAAAGGTCAAAAATAAACATTACAAATTGTATAACGTTACATATGTTCTGTATTTTAATAAAGTATAACATTCTAAATTAGTTTTTCCGTTAGACTTTTTTTATTCGTGTCTCTAACTTTACTGTATTTTATTATCTAATATTGGATTTGTTTGTTGTTTTCTGTGGATATGGCCAATTGTGTTTCCCGCTTGAGCAGTTGGAAGCAATCCCAATTTGTCTGTCTCGTTCCTCTATTTTAACTTTTTTTCACGAGTTTTTTTTTTAAACAAAGAAATTTATCCTGAATTATTTAAAATGCACTAGTTGTGTATTTTAAAAATATGTCCAAACACATATTTTTAAATTATGGTTTAAAAGCAGAATAAAGGTAAATTCTTAGAAATAGAAATAGATAAACAACTGCTTAGGGAATTCAATAATAAAAACCACTTAAAATAACGAACAAATTAGATTTATTTTATTTAAATAAATTGTTACAATATCTATAGAACTTAAATAACTGACTCAACTAACATCTGAATGATAACTCGAGACTAAGTATTAGTTGAATGTATTTTTAACATAACATGTTACACTTTTATATATACATTTTAAGATAATATAAATTCATAATAGAATTTATAATCTATCCGTAGTTTGTAAATTATGCTCTTTCATAACGTAGCTATTATAATATTTTGATTTGTAACACATTCAATTTGGTTTTAATTACAATTACCTTTAATCAGAAATCTTTTAAAATCTACAGATAGATTTAGAAAAAATAATTATCAAACTGACAACACTTTGACTAATGAATTTTCGACATCTAGAAATAAAGAAAATTGTAAAATATCATTTGATGGTTTTTAAATTAATTTATTTTTACTCTCTATTACGAATATACATTTTTTTCTTGGGAGTGCACACTTGGTGCACTTGAGCCGAACTCCAGTACATTGCCTCCTTTTAACAAATACTTTTTGAAACAATATTTGATCATCATTTGATAAAATCAAACAGACCATCGTAAGAGTGGAACCCATCGTCTTCTACTTTCCAGCAAAGGGCGGTAGATTTGAATGGGGGCTGATTACCTTAATTTTGTAGTTTGTTCGCGTTACTATATATTATTTTGACCATTATTTTGAAATATTTGTTTTATAAATATAAGTACCAATAAATACATCTAATAATAAGTATAAATACTGATCAAGTGTACATTTACATATTTTTCACAAATAAAACAAATCAGGTAGTTTGTGAAACATTTGGCCGACTCTAATAACCTATACATAAATCACATTTCATGTAAAATATAATTATGTATTATTTCATTGTTATGTTTTGTACGTTTAAACCTAAATTTAAAATGTTTACCAATCAGCCCATGGATCAATGGGGCTCGTTTATGAAGTTAATGTAAAGTAAGAAACACAGCAATCATTGCACAAACCGAAGCGAATTATGAACAAAACTAAATGAACGTGTGTGGTATAATATATCAGCAGAAAATAATTTAACGGTTTAACGAACGATGAGTTGAACTTATTTGTTTCAATCAGCCTAGATGATTGTACGTCTGACATAAATTAAAGTAATTGGTGTCATATCAATATGACAGTTGGACAATCAGCTGTTTTATCTCTCGTGTGTATTAAATTTGGTTTATTAAATATTTTTCTACAAAAACAAACATTATTTTTCTATCGTGGTATAAAAAAACAACATAAAACGTTTATTGCAGTTACTGGTTAAAAAAATATTACTCTTAGATTAATTTATTGTGAATGAATACATTCTATATTTCTATACATGATTGTATAGCTTGCTGTTCATAAGATTGAATTACCAGTATTAAAATGTGGTTTGAAGGAATGTCTAGGGTAAAGAAAATACAAAAAGAATAAAATATTTATATTCATTTAATATAATCATACTGTAGAAAGTAGTGACAGCTGTACCTATCTGCAAAGATATTGCTTACTTACAACGTAGGCCAAGATACAATTTTGCAAACATTTCCGAAATAATATTTGTTAGTTGTTTATTGTGATGATCAGTTAAAAAAACATAAAAGGAAGCTCCATCAAGAAGTTAGTTGCAGTGTTACGTATTTTGAACCTCCAACAATAGAATAAATCTTATCTTATATTATATCTTTGGTCAGTGCGTCAATATATTTTCCATTTTCGAGCTTAATTGGTGGGATTCAAGTTATGTACATCAACATTACTCCCCATTCGTAGTTATTTTAACTCCGTTTAGAATCAAAATACACTATGAATAGTAAATATATATCAAAACAATTTCATAGCAATCAATTGAACAAACGTTAATTTTTAAATCTATTTGTATTGAGAACAAAAGATGTTTATCTAATCACCGCATAAAATGTTTAATAGATCCATCTCTTACAAAAAAGTATGTATAGTATATATTTATAATTCGTTTACTTGATTTGAAATTATTTTATTTGTTAGAATCTGTGTAAATTTGAAGATATATTCATATATGATTTTAGCTACTTGTTTAATGTACATTACAATGTACTCACTTCCCCATAACGATATGTAAAATTTGTTCATATGGTAATAGGTCCCGTAGCTTAACATATTGCACCACCAAACGTTCCGTATTCACAAAACGTAATTGTCTCCCAACCTTGGTGGTGGGTCTACGAATGAAACATTTGACCAGCGAAGTATGAAATTAGCATGGCATTGTTAGACACGCCCACACATTGCCGACTTGTCATCGACCTGGCTTGTCACTCTCACGAAAATACATCTATGATAATCTCGATAATCTCTCGCTCAAGGACACAATCTCGCGTCTGATATTGTCAGTTATAGTGTCGGCGGTGACCTATTTATTTACTAAACTGTTTTTGACAATTTAGAATTCTTACCGTAAGGTAAATATAGTCGTAGTTTTGTTTCAACAATTTATTTGTAGTTTGTAAGAGTGTAGCTGTAAATTTTAAATGTAAAAACTTGGTTTAGATTCTTGGTTATGCATGGGGGGGGGGGGGGAGTATGGGTTTTAAATGTTTTTCAAATAAAAAAATATGTCGAAAGTTACATAATTCTCTAAAGGTATTTAAAAAATGTACACTTCGAAAAAAATCTTTTGTACAGAATTTTACTACTCAAAATAAGACAAGTTGGATTTTAAATTATTGAAGATACTATAACTTTATAATTTTTTAAATTCAATCTATTGGCATATCTTCCACCATTTAAAAGTGGCTGTCCAAAACAAATGTTTAAACTTTTAGTTCCTTTCCCTTTGGACAAAAAATATATGTTTCTGAAAATTTTTTATTTTTTTATAATTATTGACAAAAATAATAAACGAGTTTACGTTTTTATGTTTCATTTTTTATTAGTTTATTTTTAATTCTAACTTGCTTAAAAATTATTATTTAATAAACCTGGATTATCAGTTAATTAATTTACAAGTGCAACATGCAGCAGTACGGGTGGTCTATTATTAAATAAGACGAATGTAAAAAGCTTCAATTACATTAACAAGTTATTTTCTTCACAAAAAGTGTAAAATGTAGTATATTTCTGGCAATCGGTCTATTTTAACTCTTTATATTATTTTATCGGAAGCAGAATATATTTAATATAAGTATGAGAGGTAACCTTTTATGTTAAAATGCCAATACTATCTCCAACTACAACGTACTTGTATTATAAAGTTATTTTATATTGATGCTTAACATTCAACTGTAGACATATTAATAATAAATTATATTCTACTTAACATAGTACGTATCTAACTAAAAAAATAAAATATGCGTTAGTTTAGATAATTAAACTGTATTCATGTCCAGACAATTTCACGTTAGTTATTTAGGAGTATGATACAATGGTCGATGAGTAAGCGAAAGCCTGATATTGAATATTTATTATTTTCAACTAGCCTGCAATTTAGTTTAGTGACTTACTAATCTTATTGTATATTTCAAAATCAATTCAGTTTCAGTTAGTTAAAAAATACAAATTCGTTCTAGATCTTACCTAAAAGAGATTCTAACTTTTGTATTTAATATTATGACGGAATTAAACACAAGTCGTCGTCTAGCTTAGTACGGAATGCTACATGTTATACAATCTGTGATAAATGAACTAACCTATCCTAATTAAAATCATTATTAGAAATCACAGGATATATTGTACTTCGACTAAATGCAACAAATTATTACTTGAAAGAACGTAAAGCTATTTTTAAATGAGGAAAAGGAAGAATTTAAATATATTTAAATTTTACACGAACACTGTTTGCTAAAGTGACAAATTTCCTCTAACAAGACCTCGTTATGTAATTGAGTTAAAACCAGTAAAAATTCAGAACAATAACAAGCTGTACGTGCTTAAAATGAGAATCGGCCGGATATCCAAGCTATGGCTAATCGATTTGGAAGGTGCAAGGTTGGAGTTTTTAAATACACTAATTAGTGAGCAATCTAATTGCTATCGCCTTCAGAAGTTACATTTAATTCCATTATTTTTTGTATAAAGTATTATACAAGCCAGTTTGACAAGTCAATTAAGCGAGTTCGACTCGTCTAGCGTTAATATAAACCACGTGACCAGCAAACAATTCTCCGCCGGTATGATTAAAAGAAGACGAGCGAGTTATTAGTTTATTAAGTTCTAATTATTATTTATAAGACTGTTATTATTGCTTCAAATACTTTGCTTGGGTGTAAACATGAAATATTCTTTGTAACCTAAACTAATAGTTATACCTCTATACAAAGATAGTTTGGTACCCTTACAGCTTTACCTAACAATTTGTCTATAATCTTTATTGGCAAACATGTCGTTTTTATCTTCTAATGCAGGTTTCAGAACACCCGTTCACCACCCCTCCCCTCTATTTCTAGTTTTAATCAACAGAACTTGATCTGCTAACAGAGTTTTTTTAAAAAAATTCTAATTAGTTTTACTTTAACTCATCATAAGTATTAAAATTAAAATTTGTTTATACGCAATTAATTGAACCGGAATCTATATCAAAATTTACTTTATATATTTATTATTATCCTCTTAAAAGTATACTTAGGGAAAATATCATAAATTGTAGTTATTTTCCCCCCAATTACAGTCCCAGATTGTAATCCTTCAATAGTGCCTTCAAACTGTTGGTGTAATACACAAGTTCAGTTCCATGTGGTTGTATTTAAGTTGAAGGGCAAACATATAGACTGTGTTCTATAAAATAGTTTTAAAATATAAATATAAATGTTAGGCCTACAATTTGTTTTAAACGATATTTTTATTGAACGTCAATTTATAGAATTTATTATATTATTTTGTAGAACACTCTATGTAGTAATTTACTTAATGTTTGATACAGGTATTAATTAAACTGATAGTGGTATACTACACTGATACTGGTAGTTACTGATAGGGTTGTCCGTGTCCCATTTCTTAACTACACTGTCTTTGTTTGTTTTTTTTTACTGTAGCATTCTATCGATAAAATAAAGTCGTAGTTTTACTTCAAGAATTTGTAGTTTGTAAGAATTTAACTGTAAATAATTAATAAAAATAATTTTTAAAATGTAGATTCATTTATTGACTTGTTTTCACTAAACTACACTACTTGGAACGAACAAATACTAAAGCAAATATTCGTTGTAATTCACAGGCATTAATCAGGAGATTGGTGTCGGTTTTGAAGAAATTAAAAATGTAAGCAACTAAACACATGGTTCGAGATATACATCATTACAAATGTAGGAAAAAAATTGTTTTACTTGTTCCCATTTCAAGATATGAGTATTTAAAGTACAAAATTTTCGCTTTTGTATTTTTCAAAAATAACAACAAAAAAACGGTTTTATTCAGGAAAACAAATTTTACAAACAGTGCCACTAATATACAATTAAAAACATTGTTGAACTTTCAAGTTCAAGAAAATGAATATTAAAAAAAATTTAAACTGCAATCTACATTTTAAAGTTATTAAATACATTTTTTATAAATAATAACCTTAATTAATTACTGATTATATATTTATAATTTTCAAAAATATAATAACTAAAAAAAGTATTTATTTTCCTGTCGCCAGACAAAATCTGTTTTTGAAGCTATTGAAATATTTCACAAAATAAGTATATAAATACACAAAATCAACATAGATGAAATAAAACAATAACACACAATCTCACAACAAATACGTTT
>JAGFPH010007512.1:19096-30498 GCA_018207615.1 Philaenus spumarius | reverse complement strand
TTTTTTACAAAATTGTTAATATCTCGAGAACGAAAGCAGATAATTAAAAACCGATTGCGGCATCGTGTTCTACGGAAAAAAATAGTTTGAAATGATGGGTCACAACCTTACCTTTAAATTTAAAAAATTAAAGTTCATTCCAATATGGCGGATCCAAGATGGCGGCCAAAAATGTGAACCTCATCAAAAGAAAGTATAAACTAATCAATGATGTTCGGCGGTGGTTGGGAGTCGATATCTTAAGAAATGCGGAAACAATTAGGGGGGGGGGGACATTTAAAACTCACCCGGTATAATAAAATATACAACTTATACAAAATTATTGGTTTAAAAAATATTTAGAAGGTTGGAAGTTATCCAAAACTAAAGTTAACTACAAGTTACGACGAAGCCTGAACGACAGTGTGGATGCTGGTCGCTAAAGTGTTCCATTTCCATATCCCATTACTTACATATCTGATTAGTATTAGCTGTCTTAGACGTTCAATTTGGCTCAAAGTATTATTTTTACACTAAATCAGAAATAAATTAGTTCTCCGGCTCTGAAAAAAACCCGTCGTTCCATTAATGTTTAGCACAATATGTGTTAAAACATCAAAGCAGATTTAATCAGTATTTTAGATTAGTGTACGGTCTAAATTTAGGAGATGAGCGATGGGAGTTATTTCTGAATGAATCACGGCCAAGGCCGATGATACAGATCACCTGAATTACAGTCAATTCAGATGTGGAAGGCATCGGTCGGCCTACGCCCAACTCGTCTCTCGTCATCAACAACAGTTGTAGTCTATTTGTAGGCCGAGTGCCAGAACACATTAACTTTACTGCCTCTTGGTATAGGAAACAAATTAACCACTGGAATGTTTGAATTGTACACATACATTCGGAAGATTTGTGACTTTGATCATAATAACGTAAATATACTACGTAGTATTTTATTTAAATTACTTATAAATACAATCATTATCTACAGAAAACAATTTAAAAAATTGCTTTATGATATATGCATTTAGTTACTAACAATTTTAAAATAAAATCTGAATCGAATTGTTATATAATAGGCCTACTTGTTTTAATATGTTTTTTAATTACAGTTTCATACATATTTAAAATGTGTTAAGCAATTTAACTTGAAACTGAATATCTATTGAACATTGTTGTAATCTTATTACTTACTAGGGGCTCTGCCCCTGGACGCTTCGCGTCCCAACCCCGCCTCGGAATTCGGCCTCAGATGGCTGCTTCGCTTCGCTCGCCGTTGGAAAATTCGCTAAAGAATCTTGTTAATCTTTAGCTCGTTTGTACATAGGTGACCGAGCACAAATCAGCTGTTTTATTTGGCAGCTGACTCAAACTCATTAAACATTATCTCCATAAGATTAACATGGGGAAATTTGAACGATTGTTTAGCGGAGCTCCTTTTTAGGTTAATAGCGGCTGAAGGGATGATTGGATCTTGAATCTGACGGAAAATCTCTTCTTTGAAATGAAATTTTCTACAACTTTTGTATTTAACATTTTAGCTATCTCTTACCGTTTTGTTACTAAATGCGCTCAAAGTGGGAAATTGAAGAAATTGAAAAATCGAAAAAATCTTTCCCACCCAAAAGGTGCTTCCAAAATTTAAAAATGTTTAATTCTGGCAATTTTCCCAAAGGTTTCTCGTCGAGAGCTTTAATTCAAGTATGAGGTCGAGGGGGGTACGATTACTGGAAGTGCTTAATAATTAATGTCAGTGGATCAGTGAAACCGGCTAGCTTTAAAAACGTTGGGCGGAGCTTCCCTTCTTGGATGAATAGTGGCTAAATGGATGATTGGATCTTAAATCTGATGGAAAATCGTTAGTCTGAAATTAAATTTTCTACAACTTTTGTATTAAACAATTTTTGCTATCTCTTACCGTTTTCTTACAAAACTCGCTCAAAGTAAAAAAATGAAAAAATTTAAAAATCGAAAAAAATTTCCCGCCCAAAAGGCGCTTCCAAAATAAAAACATGTTAAATTCTGGCAATTTTCCCAAAAGTTTCTCGTCGAAAGCTTTAATTCAAGTATGAGGTCGAGGAGGGTACGATTACGGGAAGTGCCTAATAATTAATGTCAGTGAATAAGTGAAACCGGCTAGCTTTAAAAACGTTGGGCGGAGTTTCCTTTCTCGGATGAATAGTGGCTAAATGGATGATTGGATCTTAAATGTGATAGATAATCGTTAGTCTAAAATTAAATTTTCTACAACTTTTGTGTTTAACAATTTTTGCTATCTCTTACCGTTTTCTTACAAAACGCGCTCAAATTGAAAAAATGAAAAAATTTAAAAAATCTAAAATATCTTTCTCGCCCAAAAGGTGCTTGCAAAATTAAAAAATGTTAACTTCTGGCAACTTTCCCAAAAGTTTCTCGTCAAGAGCTTTAATTCAAGTATAAGGTTGAGGGGGGTCCGATTACGGGAAGTGCCTAATAATTAATGTCAATGAATCAGTGTTACCGTCTAGCTTTATATAACTATATACATTGTTAATTCTTTATAATAATAGTGTTGAAAAACCCAAGCATTCAATATACTTGAATGAAACTAATCATGTTGTTTTACAGTAAATTGAGCTGAAAAGTATAATTTTGTATAATTTTATTCTGTGACGGTCTAGGTAAATAGTAGTCCAATACTTGCTCGATACTCGCTTCTTAAGAGTAACCTGATTTGTGTAACATTCATAAGTCATAACGTCATGTCCTGGCAAAAATGGGCATCGATTTATTTATCGTTTCTTATAATAAATAAAATTAAGGATGGAAAGTGGAGAAACCCAACACCAATGACCAGATTTATCTACGGCATGCGGCAGTCTGAATCGAAGCGTTCAAAACTCCAGCCTTAAAACTCTTTCTTCAAACTATGGGTCGCTAGGAAACCGGACTGTACAATTATATTATTCAGTGTTTGCAAGTCCTGTATTATATCTCTGCCACTAGAGTACGTGTGTGGTATACGGTGATGATTGGTTTCCAGAATGGTGTTATCGCAATTAATTATAAAGAATATTGGTTGGTTACATTTTTTAAAGGCTCAATGCATTGAATAAATAATTTGGATTAATGGTATTTCCTTTATTTTTATACGAGTAGAATTTTTTGATTTTTTAGCATGAAGTGATAAGTGAAATATAGTTAATATAACTGGTATTTAACTGTAATAATTATAAAAACAATCTCATAAAACAGAACTTCAGAGGATGAAATAAATCTTATTGGAATCTGTTTTCGTTCAAAAAAATCAACCTGTAGAAAGCATTTTTATTTCGATACAACTTCTAAAGATAACTGAGCTAAATAAGAAAGTTGTGCAATTAATTCTAACGTAAAGATGATCCTACTTTGATTTATACAAAGGAATAGTTAACAGAATTGGGTTTGTTTTTAATTTATTATATTACTCATACCAATAAGTAAATACTGCCGGATACCATAATTGCACAAAATCCATCAATAAACATCACTGAATTAATTACCTCTGAATTACCCTGTATTTACACTTCATCAATTAATTGCTGCATTCCTAGGCGGATTTACTTTGCAAGCAAAGAGAAATGTTTATTAATAAATTATGTTTGACAAGTTACGCGGATTAATCCCTTCGTTCCTCGGGGAATAACTGTTCATTAAAGCTAGCGTTCAGAAGTGCAACTTTGAGCAAATTGTAGGAAACCTTAATTACGTAATTTACCAAAGCAAAGTTAAGCGGTGATCGTGGCACGGGTTAACTTTATGCAGTGATAAACGATAGGCCTACAATTTAAAACGCTATTTTTTTATTCAGTTTCTTTAATCTTAAATACTTGTTTGAAACGTTTTATTATTTTTAAAGGATGTTGCATTTGTATTATATATTCTGCCTTGTTGTTTTTAAGATTGGTGCTTTTCAGTTTCTCCTGTCCAACCAAACTCAACAAATCACAAGTAATAGTACAATATATACAATGGCATCATATACATATATATTTATCGTTGACACTAAAGGTAGATCATAAACTCTGAATTAAATAAAAAAATAAGTTTTATATTTGAAACAATTTCCGCCGTTTTTTTATATTTCTCTCCGACTTCTAATTTCTTATTGGATTTTGTTGTAACATTTAGACATTGTTCTTGTGCTTTCCCGAACTAATGTTTCCAATTCGAAGCAAACATTTCCAAATTTAAAGTTCTTAACAGTAATATGGGGAAAATAACATTATTTATAAGTTGAACGTAAAAAATGTACTGTAACAACTAATACAAAAAACACTGTTAATATTATTTTAACAGGCTAGTTCAGCCTAAAATTGGTGTAGATTTCGGTATTTTAATACCTTATTGTTTATTATTATTTCACGTTAAATCCTGGAGTGAAATTACAGCTTCCAAAATTATTTCTAAGTAAATATTTAACCTGACTCAACGATCACTTTCCATAAATACATCAAAAGTAAATTTTCCGAAAATAGTATCACCTCCAACTGTTATACAGTCGTCTTTGAGACAGACAACTCAGAGTAAAACATGTTTAGGAATGTTATGTAGACTCTACCACCAAAGTTTGCCACCATATTTGAATCAACACTGTATAAAATAAATAAAAAAAAGTAAAGATGGGTTGAAATTTGGTTTGAATTAGTTTTAAATACATGGCATTTTTATTCTTTAAATGTTATACACATACATATTTCTATCTGTCTTTTTTTAAACTTCTTTATAAATAATATGAATTTAAAAAAATTTATAATCTATTTTCCATATTGTTGCTTTCTTTACCAATATTTACTTTTCTGGTCATATTGTTAGTACAATTTAAAATAAATCTTAACTTTGGTATATGTTATAGTTATTTGTTATTACAATTATTAATGTATTACTGAGTTGCTTGAGTTAACTTATTATTCATCATCATTAATGTGTTATTAAAAATTATTAGGTGTTAATACAAAAATACACAAATTAAGAAAAGAACTATAAGACAGACAAAAAATGGTTTTAGGCTGATAGACGAGTTTTATCAATCGGCTTACCATCAAATCTTAATTCTTATCAAACGTATGCTTTAAGTTTGAACTGATACGAAAACTGTGTCATTTAACAAAATTCCACCAATATTAATTTTATTATTTCTGTTCAACTTAAAATAATTGATTTCATTATTTAATATAGTTTAACATTTATTTTTCTTAAACACGATACGTAGAAAGGTTTTTTTTACAACTGCCTAAAGCATAAATATGAGTTAACTATTAATTTAATTATACCAGCATAAATATGCAAATTCTATCTTATTATTTATTTCCTCACAATTAATTTTCACTATATATCCGCGGGTACTGCAAATAAATAAGTGTAAATTATAATACTACGGTATATTCTTTGACTTGTTCCATTTAGTCTAGTAAAGGAAAACTGCCGCAAAACTGTATAAACGTAATTTCTTTGTCTATGTATACTCATTTTAAATAACTTGCATAACAACATTGCGATATAAAAAGGATAATGATAGTCTACTTGTTAGTAATTACTATTTCTCAAGCAATTGAATAAAACAACGCGTCGACCATCTAGATTTGAAGAAGAGTTCGGTAGCGAATTGGCTGTCGGCTTTAGTTAACTGCCTGTAGATAAACATAGGAGCGTGACTTGGCTACTGCGAGTGTCGGTCTAAGGAGAGCTTGTTCGGACAAGATACTTGCCATCTTCCGGTTACAGGACTCCACCCAAGGCATTTCATCTTAGTAGGTTATTCTTAAAGTAAAATATTTCTTTATTTTGGGTACTCAAACTAGAACGTGAATTATATTATGGCAATACCCGAATGTTTGACCGTTATAGTTAGTTTTCTGTCACATAGTACTTGCTTAACTTGATTAATTGATTACCGAATGTGTTAACAGAGTCCGTCATTAAAATGTCTGCTATATTTAAAACAGAAATATAAATATCACTATCATAAAATTTTCTCTATATTCAAACTTCATTTAACTTCACAATAGAGAATAGTTTATCACAACAATAGACAATAAAACAATCAAATATATGACAGTACCATGGTCTATGTTCAGCTTTTCATTTATTTATTAATATTTTGCATAAAACCGTTTGCGGTTATAATTAGCTGAAAGTAGATTGTCAAATTAAAAAGCTGGTGTTTCCATTAACTATTATGGGCAGGATACATTTACACACAATACATAAAACTTTAAAGTTGGCTACTAACAAAGCTTACAAATTTGTATTTTTACGAAAAAGATTTGCTATTTATTACTGTAAAATTGTACTTTATGCAGAAATATATAATCTTAATTATTATGGTTTATTAATGTCTCAATTATTACTCAAATGAAAGTAATTATATTTACAATTTAAGTAATTTATATTTATATGTAAATTTATTTATAAAATTATATGTATTTTTAACATGACCCCAATTTTACCCTAAGTGACTTATTCTATATAAAGTTTGTCTAAACTGGTAAATTTTTCTTCAAAACGATTTATACAGGATGTACCGTTAACTGACAACAATAGAATAAATAAAAGAAGCAATTTAAATTGGCTTTCGAAGGAATACATCCAGAATACGTTATTTGAAACAATTTGTACCACAGCTTCCAGAACGATATATTAAAGCAGAGGGAAGACTCTTTAGTGTATAATTTATGAAGTTAACCCAAATACACAGTCCTTTTGCTCCACGAATATTGTATATGTTCGTATGCGATAAATCCGATACGGGTTTGATTAGGCAATGTCAAGGTCGCATAATAAAAACTATTCAATGAATCATTTCATCTAAATCACTTGAAAAAACATCGTATTCCAAAACATCTCAAACGTTTAACTTTTTATCCTAATTATTTTGGAAAGAATTAAACCCTTCATAGTACTATTGTCTTTGAACTCTTTACAGATATGTTAAAAGTTAGATCTTATTATATTTGAACCAATAGTTGTAAGAAAGCTTAGTCTAACTTCAAATAATTCCAGAATATATATTTTCTATTTTAAATATAAATTTAAATTATTTTTATATTCCATTACACGTTACAAAATAACTTATTTATTTATCGATTGATGATTTATTCAATATAAAGCATAAATTGCAACAAAAATATGAATATAATATAACTAAAAATACAAATAATTAATATTAAATTCACTGCTTTTTAATAAAAACAATAAGTTGATTGTGTCTTTGATGGGAAGCTTGCTACTTTTGATTAACTTATATTCAAATTTAACATTCCTTTTGTTAATCAGATCAGAGATCAGCTTAAATGAAAATATCTTTCGAAAGTAATTAATTAAATAAAAATGTATACAAAACATATTAGTTTGAAATAGGCTACATAGAATGAGTTTAACTTCCATATTTGGTTAAATAAATAATAACGCTGTTTTAAACAGATATACATATATATATTAGTTTAACTCAAGCCACTAGAAGCATAAATGTTTAATTACAATACTAGATCTTAAGGCAAATGAGTCTATACGAATATTTACATAATCTTTAAACGTGCTTAATTATTGTATTTATTATTATGCAGCTTCGCGGAGAACCTATTTAATTTATTGTACTTGAACATGCAATTACACTATCTATTAAATGTTTATTTTGTATTACTTTGAAATCATTAGTGTTATTTTTCTCGGATGAACACTCTACACTCTACTTAGTATCTAAGTACAACTTTACTAGTACATATACCTAATGCTTATATTGAAATAATCATGTACAGTAATATAGTCACAATTCATATATTGTTTAAAACTAGCTAGTAAACAACTAAAGAAGGAGGGTGTACGATGGATAAAAAAAACTCTTTTGTAGTCCAGGGCATGTGGACAGACTGCAATAGTGGTAAAAAATTGTGTACAAAATATTTGTTTAAACAAATAGTAAAATTATATTTATACTTTGCGTGAGTGCGAGAGAGTATCTTGGTCGACGCCCGAATACTGCGTCTCTCTTAAACTCACGCAAAGTATTCATACACCTAGTTATCAATTAAAAAACAAACCTTTAGAACAAATTATTTTCCAATAACTCTTCGGGATATTGTTAAGAGATGTTTAAAACAGATTTTGGAAACAGTCACAGTTAAAATATGTTTATGGGTTTTGGACTTTAAAAATTGTGGGTTTTGCGTTTTCCAGACCTAAAATAATATCTTGAACAATATACATTTTAAAGAAAAGATGCAAGGGACCATTTTTGATTGAAATGAATTTTGCTTGTAAAAAATGATTCAGAGGCAAAATAAATTCTGTCAACATGCGGATATTTTCTAAGGCACTGTTTTTACGTAAATTGAGCAAACAAATCGAATGAGAAACAATTTTCTAGCGGGAACGAAGATAGACTCTGGACTACTGGGTCTTTAGATATTTAACCTTAAAAGTATAAAATAAAACAAGTTTTAAAATAGTTGTTTTAGATTCAGACTTTAGGTAAAAATTAAATATCAAATTAATTAACCTTCAGATTATTCACTAATAATAATCGAGTTATACATACGACTATAAATTTTATCAAGTTTACCAGTTTCAAACCAACAAAAAAGTTTTATAGATATTGTATATATTTTCTAAAAGAATATTTATTTAAAAACACTTTTTAAAAAAAAAAGTCTATATTTTGTTGTACGTTAAATGTTTAATCTCAGATTTTCTCAGGCTCTGTTTGAGAAGCCGTACCCAGCCCGCCGTTTAATTGCTGCCTCAAGCTTCGATTGCCCAAGTCCAGAGGTGTGTTCAACGTCCTGTTAGTTTTATTCATAATGCTTTTGCCGAGATAGTTATCGATACCTCGAAATGGCCGAGAGCAGAAAAACGATTCGAGTATAGGAAATATAAAAATCACAGTTTGACACCGAGCGTAACATCTCTGTTTACATATAAATAGTTATTTAAACGGAAGAGAGTCTATTGCATGACGTTATATTTTATAATTTAAAAACTGAAAGAAACGTATAAATAAAAATCCGTCAGTTTCTAAAATAATTTTATTCATCACTTTTGTTGGTCGCATTTTGATGACAATACTTCTTTATATTTATAGTAAACCAAAGATTCGTTTTATTTTAAAACTACTCACTTATGCATATGGTTAATGGAGGTAATAAGTCATTAAATGATATTTTTAAAATTTGAATATATAAACCTAGCACTAATGTTTTGAAGTTTCAAAATCAAATAAATAAATTTATTATAGAAATGTAATAATTTTTCATATATGGTGCGAGGCTTGTATAGTGGATTCAATTATACGATCCTCCAGGGAATGTACATGTCATAATCCGATAACAGTTGCGTGTTTGCATTAATAATTAAACAGTTTCTCCACACCAAAGGTAAAATTATGACTATTTCCCTAAAGTATGTTTATAAAACACTAATATATTGCCTTAGAATTATACATACCAAAAGCATTTTAAGCTGCGTTCATTTACAATTTAATTTTACTTGAAAAGGGGTTTAATTTTACATACAATAATCTCTTATTAATTTTAACATATAATTACAGTTAAAATATTATGAAATTCTAATGAAATTTGTTTGATGAATAAAGAAAAATGCCATTGTTTGTGTTTACGCAATATAATAAACAATAACTGCTTGTAATGAGTAAGTATCCGATTATGATGAGAAATAATCTAATGTTAAAACACACACAAAAAAAGCTATTTGAAAACACGGGCTTAAAGACAAGCTAAAATAAGAAATGTAAAAAAATTAAGAATTTATTGGTGTAACTGTAAGAAAAAATATGTTTGAATACATACTGGTACAATGTAATATGTTTATATACTCTCAAAAAGTCATGTAATCTATGTAAGTATAATCCAAATACAATCACTCACTAATCACGAAATCTCAAAAACCACCGAACGGATTGGAATGAAATTGATATGTAGCTTCCTCTAGAGCCCTAGGTGGTCGCTAAGAAAGGTTTTCAAAGGTAGGCCTAATCGAAATCTTATACGGGAGGGGGGGGGGGGTCAAAGTTACTAAAATCCCCATAAGAAATTCATAGTGTATTATATTTATTGATAATTTAATTTTTTTTTTTAAATATACATTTAACTTTGATTTGTCTATCCATGCAAAGCTGGATCGAGCCAACTATTTTTTTATATACATGATAGAAAATGTCAATAAAAACAATTATAAACTCTTTATGTACATTTTAGTTAACTGTTTAGTCGTACATTTTTAAGAAGAGAATCTTTGCTAGTGTTAAAAATCCGTTTCTAGTTCAATGTATTAAGTTCTTACGGTATTTTAAGTACATAGGTTTTAAAATATAATTGTGGTGAAATGGTAAAATAAATTTGTTTACTAACTTCCTTTCCCTCAACTTAATTTTATTGAAACTTATAAATAGTGTTTGTCAGTTACAAGAGATCGAATTAACCGTAATGGCATCCTAAAATTTATATTGGTAGGCTTACAGTTTGCGTGTGTTTGTAAACAAACACTTTAACGTAAACATTCTTCGCCAGCAGACGCAATGACGTAATAGGAAGTGTTTACCTTCGTAATTACTTTCGGTGTTTTTTTGTACAATTGTTTGCCGACCTCAACGTGATATTTATTTTTGATGAATTCCAGGCTGCTGAATCAAACAATAGAAAGTAAGCGTTGTTTTTATTCTTGGTAAACATTATACAGGTAAAAGGAGAAAATAATTACCATTGTTTTAGTGTAATATTTATTTGCTAAAATAACAATAGCTTTTTTATTTTCAAAGCAGTTTTATCTCATTTGATAAAAAAAAATGTTAACGTCATGTAAGTACACAAAATGTATTTAATAGGGTCTAAAAAAATACCACCCGCCCAGTGAGAGTATAAAAAACGAGTAGAGTCCGAATGAAACTAAGGCAATTAAATTGTATATCCAATTGATCAGAAGGCAAATTTTAAATGGGTAGAGTTATTTTTAAGAGATTTCTGACGTCATCATAGTTCGAAAGTTAAGTAATTTTAAAGGTTTTTTTCAAATAAAAAATTTCGAAGGAAAGAATATCTGACCTTCCTGGTCTTGTTTCATGATTGCAATCATAATCGTTCAACAATGTAAATTGTGTGTTATCATTTAACGGTTTTATTCTTTGAGCTCAAAATGTTTGAAAAACATGTAATACAAACTTTCAAAAAATTTCTAAATCTCTAATTTTATTAACATTTTCAAAAATGTCCTGAATTTTTAGGAAATAAATTGATCAATGTTAAAAATGTATACCGTGCTTCATGTGTAGTATATTATAATTATTAAAAGACTTTTAATTATGTTGATTTTAAGTAAATAATTAGCTGGACTTGTGAGAACAATATAGATGAAATAAAACAATAACACACAATCTCACAACAAATACGTTT
>JAGFPH010007512.1:0-18996 GCA_018207615.1 Philaenus spumarius | reverse complement strand
TGTATGTTATTGTGATCATGCTAATTCAAATAAAATGCCAATAAAAAATTTTAAGAAGTCAAATTTATGACTTTGTAACCTACTGACCGTAAAACCTCTTAGAGTTGTCACAATTGTACTATGTTTGGACTCATTTTGAGACGAATTATATTTAAAGTTCAGTAATTAGAGTAAAAATTAAGTAAAGTTAACGATTAGAAAAATGTGATATTGTAGTACAAAAGCTAGTTGGTGACTAATAGGAGAACCATTAAGCAGGTAGGCCGTGGTTAGGAGTGTGTCTGCGCGTGTGGGAGCGAGGGTCGATTTTATGACCTAGAGCTCAGTTCTGTTCGGACAAAGTATAGTATCTCTTCTTTTCTTGAATTTACAAATGAAAGTATTAAGGGGATCCGAGCCCTTCAAAGACCGATTTTCCCAAAATTTTGAAAAAAAATTTTTACTATCTTTTTTTAAGGTGCATGTAATTAAAAGTATGTGTACAAAATTTCAAGCTGTTTTGAGCATGTTTTTTGGGTTTTTTTGCTGTTATTTAAACAATCGGTTTACTCGATTTTTGTCGTTTTTAAAGTATTAGCTGATCTTTACTCTTTCTTATATCATAAATGTTTGTTATTTACATTATGTGATTTATAAACATAGGCAATTATAGTGTAAGGGATGTAACACAGGGAAAAACCTACAGAGCAGGCGCATTTTAGAAGGTAAAAAGGCAGATTTTCATTGATTTATGTAATAAAAACTTTAAATGCCATTTGCCGCAAATCTTTTTTTCCGTGTTTTGTTACACTAAAGTTTGAATAACTTTTGAACCATAAGAGATAGAAACATGAAATTTTTACAGCATTATCTTGATACCTTTTGCAACAATCTAGAGTATGGAAAATTTTTTACGTTATCAAATAGGTTTTTAATAAAAAAAATTAAATTTAAAATATATTTTTTTTTATTGTGAATATTTAAAAGTACATATATTTTTAACTATGCAAGCTAGAAAATTTTCAATACTCTACAAGTTGTATTAGCACATGCATTTTATGAGAAAAATTTTCATTTAAATTGTTTCACAAACAAAAAAGTTATTCAAATTATTTTCAAACGTGAAATTTGGTACAAAAAACCACTAAAACCCATATAAAACACAAAATATGGGATGGACAAAAAAATTCATTCTTACAAATCGTGTTTTTAGAGGGTTTGAAGGTAAAAAACCTATAAAATAGTTGAAAAAATAAAAAAACTTTAAAAAAGTTGCCGAAGGGCTCGGATCCCCTTAATATTGAATTATGATGTATTTTTTTTAAATGACGAACAGTGGGAATAGTCTATATATGATAATAAACCTAGAGGTTTAGGCCTAAGTTTGGCGTCTAACCTAAAAATACGAATCAAAATAAGAATAAACTGGAAACCAGAACTAGAATACTAGAGCTGAGATTTTAAATAAAACGTAATAACTTAATGAAACGCTGTTACCTTACTTACAATAGCACATACATAACGAATGGCACCAGCCTGAGGCTGTGTTTATATTGGAGGCAAGCGTGCGCAAGTAAAATGTTGGCGCTCGCTTGGCCAAGCTTGCCAGTAGAAACAATATGATTAGAAGACCAATCCAAACAAGTGGCAACTTGTCGATGCTGGTTACACTACTCGCCACTAGCAAGCGCGAGCTTGGGCAACCTAACCTATCCTGGATCAGGAAACAAATAAATTTGTTTTACTAGCACATGTGACAGCTGTGGACTGGCAAACGAATATCATCTTTATACCTTCTGTGTTCTTGTTAAAAGTTTTATTAAATATGAATGTTGAGGAGCTATAATTGAAAGAAGACCTATTTGAGCTACATATTGGAAGGAACACACAAAAGAGATTCTGTGAAGTTTTTCTATATGTTAAAATTAAGTATATTATATATTTTTGGAAAAAGGTTTGGTTTTCCAGCAAAAAGTCCTCATCGTCTGACAACTCCACTTTGAATGGACTGAACTAGAATCAATCACTTGCGTTTGCTTGCTCCTAGTGTAACCACACTAGCTTGTCTAAGGGGTGCCACCATTTTGCTAACGCACGCATGCCTCCTACGTATACGCAAAGGCAACAACGGTGCGTTTTCAGAAACAAACAAAGGGACTGCTACTTTAAAGCTGCTAGAAACTAGTTAGAGTAATAACCCTTTCTCTTCTCTTTTAGGACCCTTAGCAAAATCCAAATTTTATTTTCTATTTTTAGTTTATGTTTAATTTTTATAGGTAATATTATCACCTTTTTCTACACTAATTTAGCTGTTTGGGTTGCTCGATAAATCTTATTCATCAGACTTAAATTAATTTTAGTTTTACGTTTTTTTATATGCATTTTAATATTAGTAGTTCTGTGAACAGTAGACGTCGAAAAAAAAGCTAAAATCTGATCATTATTGCAGATTTTTATGACAAATATTTTTATCCGAGAGTAAATTATGATTGTGGAAACATATGCCAAAATATGAATTTAATTTTAAGAAGATATAAAACTAGGATGTATAATGGTATAATTTATATCCAATAATGTAAAACATCGGTAAAATAACTTCCCTAATTATTTAGCAGTCGTTTCCTAATCACTGCGCAAATGTGCTGAGTACGAATGTGTTTTTCCATAAACCCCTTTCGTCTCATAGCCCAGTCGGTATAGGTTACAACTACCAGTAATTTGCAATACGGCTGAATTTTTTTTTATAAGTACATTAAAGTATGTAGATTAACATAAAAAAAAGTTTACCAGTCTATCGATTTCCCAAAGTCGAAAAAAATCGATTATCATTTGTTTTTTTTATTATCCTAAATATTTCGAGCTGGGATGAAGATAGAGGAAAATAAAAAATACCACCGTGTAGGGGAAGTATTTTTCAACAAAAAAGGTAATTTGTATTTATTTCGTCCGAGCAATGGTTTGTCTGGAAAAAATTCGATAATGCAGGACAAAAATTCTATATTGACGAAACTGGAATAGATTGAAATTAGTTCGTGAGTCCGGTACTAGTAAAATCGATAATCGAAATCGACTCCTAGATCGGGTAATTTTCAAGATAACAAGCTGAGACTCAGCATAAATGTTTAAAATATATATTTTAACTCTTATGTCAAGTTTCAATTCGATATATTAAAATTCGGCCAATTTAGAATGAGCCAACGCTTCATATATGAATAAGATGTCCCCTTTTAGTGATTTCCCCTGCTGCAAAATACATACCTGCATTATCGAATTTTTTCCAGACAAACCATTGCTCGGACGAAATAAATACATATGACCTTTTTTGTTGAAAATACCTCCCCTACACGGTGGTATTTTTTATTTTCCTCTATATTCATCCCAGCTCGAAATATTTAGGATAATCGAAAAAACAAATGATAATCGATTTTTTTCGACTTTGGGAAATCGATAGACTGGTAAACTTTTTTTTATGTTAATCTACATACTTAAATGTACTTATAAAAAAAAATTCAGCCGTATTGCAAATTACTGGTACTTTTGGTCTAAATTGACCTTTACCGACTGGCCTTTCAGTTCACATTGTTCTCTAGTAATAACGACGACATCAGTAATAGAATTGGACTCTCAGTTTCAATAAAAATTGCAGGATTCAGTAAATGCAATATCAAACTAGAGATATAAAATCAAATACACAAATAATCACAGAACCTAATATACAACTGATATCTTTTTTATTTTTTTTTCTCTTAATCATCCTTACAACTGCGTAAAAAATAAAAAATCATTGAACGTATCATTTTAAATGTCTGCAAGGAATATTCGTGTAAAATTTAAAGAAAATTGAACAACTCATTTGGTCGTGATTGAGAAATAAACAGATTTTTGATGAACAAGACCTGTCGATATCAAATAATGGGTAATAGGTCTTCTCCTGAAACGAAGCGTTCTAGTGCTTTTTTACATCTTTTCTACTTTAGCTTGTACCCTAAATAATAAAGATTAGCAAAATAATGATATAGTACCTTATATCGTTATATTTATTTATTCATTTTGTTTGCAATTTTTATGAAACTAAACTATGTAATACACCTTTAACTAAGTTTTATTTAGTTCATAGTAACAGTTTTCAATTTGTTTGTTCTGATTAAGAACTTTCTTCTTTTTTTTATGTTGAAAGAATTGTTTTTGTTTTATTATTATGACACTCTTGTAGGCATTGTTTTTGAGAATTGTAAACATTATGTAAAGTTGAGGCCTGGACTACTATAAATAATTATTCTAAAAGAGTGCATCTTTAAAAATAAACTCATGCCTTTACTTAATTGTTATACTGCATTCTTTTGAAATTCTCTTAACAAACTACTAAATTCAAATTACACAACACATATTTTATAATAAAGATACGTGAACAAACAAATCATACAATTTAATTTGAAGAAAAACCAATTTGTTGTAGCAAGAAGGTTCTGCGTTTTATAGTTACCTCTATGTATCGGTTTCCAAGATAGTTTCGTTACAAAAAGAATGGTAACATGTTATATATTTTTGAAAACGTTTTAACAAAAGTTGCGAAAATTGTAATAAATAAAAAAGGGTGAAAAGTCTATAGATGTGTATTAACAAGAAAAAAACTGAATTGAATTTCTGATATATAGTCTCTGAGGGACATAACTGAAAGTTAAGCTACCTAGCTGTGTTGAATTTCATAATAATATAATTTTTTGTAAACATTTTTGTACTACTTGGAAGCATGAAATATTTAGCTTTCAAGGTAAAAGCTCAAGTTTCCAGTTTATCTGATTATTATTAATTAACTACGATTACAGGCAATAATGAACCTAATGGTTTTGTCAAAAATATACATAAGGTGAACGTAATAAAATAAAATAAATTCTTATAAACAATACTGGTACATTTCACAATGCGTTTTATTTCTTCACTATTTAATAAAGCTTGTAATGTTCTTAAAATGTCTTTAGTCTTTTCAAATATCATCCACTAAGCCGATATATGAAACTTCCGCAGCATAACTTTTACAACATTTTGTATGAGCAGCATATTGAAGTACAATATACCAATCTTGAAGCGTGAATAATCACCATGAATAATATTCCTGCAACATATTGCATAAGTCCAAACAAGAGACGAATGCTAATAGGAGATGGAGTTATACCGTTGTTCTTTATGTTAATGCTTAATATTTGTTCTCAGCAAGATATCATTGTGTATGGAAATTAGTTCAGATCGATTATATTAATATCATGCTGCCATGTAGGCTCTTGTAACATAATACGGCTGGAACCGTCTGGCTTAAGAATGTATTACTAATACATCGATCGAACTAAGCTGCTAAGCATAGAACTATATTACAAATATAAGTAAACAATATATACGCATTAATATTGAAAATAATATAGCATAACATAATTGGAAATGCAAAAATTTGTGTATATTATCACGTAATAGTGTCATTTAGGATAAACGTTATAATTTATATTTCAACAAAAAATGTTGTAATAAGGTTAAACCATTTTTAACAACAAATATTAGTTTGAACTCACGAAAAGCAAAATATGTCTTACTATAATCTCATAAGAAAATAAATAGTGAATTAAAATAAATAATAATTAAATATGTGAGCTAAAAAGGGAATATAAAACGTATATATATATTAGACCCAAATATGTTTAAAAAACGTACACTTATAACTTTAAAAATATTATATCATCAATTTCTTTAAACGAAAAGTACAATTTAAAATGACAATATAACTTTTAATAAACCAGTTTCATCCAATTAAGGAGACCTTTAGAGTATTTGTATGACGTTGTGTATGCAAGATATCCTAAATAAAGCGTCTTACCTACAAGTATGCGAAGGAAAAACTCTCTTTAGAATATTCTGATAAGCCCCTGAATGTCTTGTTACACGCCACTCTGATGTGTATTGAAAGTTGTGTTTCGCAATTGTTAGGAGCAAAGAAAATGTAATATTATCTAATTGGAATTTTTAAAGCTTGCTTAATATTGAAATTCAAACTTTACTTTCACTTTAAAATTAATACACATTTATAAGTAAATATAATTTGTAAGATGTTACAAAATTTTGTTGCTTCATTTATAATATTGTTTTTATGAAACAATTAATATTATTGAGAAATAATTCCAATAGTATTCTTTTAAGTTTTGAGACGTAATGTATTACCCTGCAATGACATATTTTAAAAATTAGTTTAACTTTGATTACAACCATGTATCTAGTAAACTGTATTGTTAATAAAGAGTGTTTGAGTGATACAAATTGTACTTTATGCAGCTTAATTATTCTACTGTCAAGGTACTCTATATTAAAATCATTAACAAAACCTTTGGCATTATTTAATTGTAGTTTCAATCTTAAAAACACATTTAAACAGACTGATTTAAATAAAAACCCGAACCACAAAACAAGGAGCAAAAACTATAACTAAACAACTAAATTTTAAGTTAAGTTTAATATCTTACCCTTATGTACATTTCGATGACATGGTCATCATCCTCAGAGGGTTAGTAGTGTTAAAACCCTCTGAGGATAATGACCACGTCATCGAAATGTACATAAGGGTAAGGTATTAAACTTAACTTAAAATTTAGTTGTTTAGTTATAGTTTTTGCTCCTTGTTTTGTGGTTCGGGTTTTTATTTAAATCAGTGTGAATTTGTCGCCACAGTGCTCTTTTATTTGTTTAAACATTTAAACAGGTATTTAAAAATATGTTTCAGACAGAAATCTGTTTTAAATCATTATGGTTTCGTTTTTTCTACATTATGTTTCAAAGTAATAACTGCAACGTCTCCTAGTAACCTGTTAGTGAAGTATTATATAATTACTGTACCATTTGATGTATCAATAAAAAAATTAAAATTTCTATCAGCAGTTTCAAGTATTGGTTAGGGAATTCATTTTGGGTTTTGCCATGAAATATAATCCAGTAAGTCTACATATTTGAAATCTAAACCTATTTTGATTATTATAAAAATTTAATGTATTATGTTAACAAAACATCATAATGATAAAATATCTAATAATACACAAAATTTTATACAATACCTTCAGATATGACAAATTAAATATAATAACTTTATTGTGACCAAAACTAAATTTAACAGATAGTTTCTATTTAAATATGATGTGATTTTTTTAGTTCAGCAGCCGATGAAACTTTTGAAACATTGAAAAAAATTAATTTGAAATTTTCTAGTAACAATTAATTATGTCATATAACCTTAAATAGAAATGATTACTACTATGAGCCTTGAGTTGATGTTTTTCTTTGACAAACTTCCATAGTAAAAAAAAAGGCAAAATGTGTCTCTACAAACCAGCTGTTTGTTTGAAATTCCACTAATGAAGACTAGCAATATTGGTCAGAAAGAACACTCAAACTTGAAAAACTTGTGTTGTGTTACACTTGAGAGTTAAATAGTTGGTTTTCTCATTAGGTTTGGTATTATCCTTATTGTAAATGTAACTTTATATTAATATTATATTTTTGTTTTTTAACAGGAGTCACATAAACAAATAAAATATAGAAGAGTACAACCAATCACATTTATCAGAAAACAAACAGAAACGTTTGTAGTACATAGGTTTCAATAAATTACCCATATAGTACATAGAAAAACGAAAACGTGTACAGTTATAACGCGATATTGAACTCAACCAATGAATCAACGATCCAACACGTCTTTGAGCCCCGAGGGACTTTAAGTTTCAATTCTTCTCCGTCCTGTTTACCCCGAAGGTAAACTTAACCAGATCAGGTCACGACAACTTTCAATGTGTTAATCGACATTATACATCTTCATTACACGGTACAAGCACCGCCGGTGCAGAGGTCGGCACCATTACAAATTTCTCGCCTGTTTTCTTTTGACACGCTTAGCCATGGTCATCGGTTCTATTAAAGAGTCTCCTCAATTTATTATAAGAGTATTCAGCAATGCCATAATACGGCCAGTGCTTGCCTGAAGTCTTCAATGCTAATAGTGATGGATTGCCTCAACTCGTTTCTCGCTATTTATTTTTAATACTATGTATTTACAAAAAAACCTTGTGAGCTGTACATAAAATTCACAAATACTATTTTTTATAAACATTCTTTAGGAACCATTTTAACAGAAAAAAATGTTCGTATTTCCTAAAGAATCACCTTATTAAACATTTTAGATTTTAAGAAACAAAAACTCTGTCATTGCAAAATTTCCTTATTATAGTTTTGTTGGCGTTTCGATATTTTTAATGTGATTGAATATGATTATTACTAACGAACGATAAAATGTTATTTGTGTTAAGCAATTAATTTTATTCACGTATATTATTGGAATTTTTTGGCAGATATCAAAATGTATTCAGTTTAGTAAGACAAGCAAAATAAAACACATTATGTCATAGCATTATCTTTGTTTTATTTGATTTATTTATGTTATTAGCATTTTTTGGCAGGTATAAAAATGTATTCAGTTTAGTAAAACAATCAACTTAAAACGTATTGTGTCATACTATATCTTTAACATGATCTTTGTTTTATTTATGTTGTTAGCATTTTGTGGCAGGTATAAAAATGTCTTCAGTTTAGTAAAACAACCAACTTAAAACATAATATGTCATAGTCTATATTTAACACGATCTTTGTTTTATTTATGTTATTAGCATTATGCGGCAGATATAAGAATGTCTTTAGTTTAGTAAAACAAGCAACTTAAAACATATTGTGTCATACTATATATTTAACATGATCTTTGTTTTATTTATGTTATTAGCATTATGTGGCAGATTTAAGAATTTCTTTAGTTTAGTAAAACAAGCAACATAAAACACATTATGTCATAGCCTATCTTTAGCATGATCTTTGTTTTATTTGATTTAATTATGTTATTAGCATTTTTTGGCAGATTTAAGAATGTCTTGGTTTTATTTGATTTATTTATGTTATTAGCATTTTGTGGAAGATTTAAGAATGTCTTCAGTTTAGTAAAACAATCAACATAAAACACATTATGTAATAGCCTATCTTTAGCATGATCTTTGTTTTATTTATGTTATTAGCATTTTGTGGCAGGTATAAAAATGTCTTCAGCTTAGTAAAACAAACAACTTAAAACATATTATGTCATAATCTATCTTTAGAGTGATCTTGGTTTTATTTGATTTATTTATGCTATTAGCATTTTGTGGCAGATATAAGAATGTCTTGACTTCAGTAAAACGAACATCTAAAAGCATATTTGTCGTGTTCTACCTTTATAAAAATATACCTTTTTAAACCGTAATCAGTATTAATCCAATAGAGTTTAAAAACGTTGATGAAATTGCTTGAATGATGCTACTACAATAATCTTTATTGTATAATCGTATTTGGAGGTATGTGAATTTCTTTTGGCAGATAAATAATTTTAAAATCGTTTATTGATAAATGTAAAATTTTACTATTGTAATATCTCTGAAATATTCAACTGTTTAGATTTTATGAAATATTTATGATCTACGACAACGTTCTATAACTGCTCCGTGCCTCGCCTTAATTAGCAGGCTGAATTCCAATTGAATCCCCGTGCAAAATTGTGTTTGTATAACACCGACTTACGCTTGATTCAATCACAATGCTAACAAATAAAGGGGTTTCGCCGCATTGTTAAAGCTTGTCGACTGTGACTCCGCATAATAAAACAGAAGTTAAACTATATTTGCAGTTCTATTCTAGTAGTCTAGACCACATCCTCTCACAATTAGAATCAAGTTTAGTTTAATTTTCGGCAGGAGACAAACCCAAAAAATATGAGCCTGTAATTAATTTATTAAAAGTAACATTCGTAAATGAAGTAGATAGAGCCAATTTTGTCAAACAAATTTGTTTATTTTCTAGTTATTTTTTAAAGGCATTACTTAATGACTATAGGACAAATCAGGCATTATTAGAAAGAACCAACTTGTACTGGATTCGAACTTGACTGCACTTGCTTTCTAAAACACGTACCTTGCTAAATCAACTTTCGCTGAACGATTTTTTTATTGCAATTATCATTGTAAAACTATTGTAATATAAGAAATCAAAATCACCACTTTTATGTATGCAAATATATTGAAAATATTTTATGTATTGTGTATCTATTGTATTAAATTGTTGGTATTTACAATCATGACTCATTAACAGAGGTTACTAACATGACATATATTTATATTGTTAAAACTAAAACCCGTAGCATACTTTTTCAAAATTAAAAATAAACTTGTGTTTTTTTTTTCTCTAGAGACAAAAACAGCGGAATGGATATCTGGTTCTCGAAATATTTGTCTTAATTTTTCGCCATACAATACTCTCTTTTTACAGAAAAAAATTATTTTGGGTATTTAAACTTGTGAGAGGTTCAAAGCAATACAATAAAACATATCTTCTGTTTGTTTGTTAAGGTCCGAGTACAGATGGCGTGATCGATTATACAACTGTTCCGAAAACTTGACAGCACAGAAGAGTAAAGAATGAGAGTTGGAAACACAAACTTGCTACTTAGGTTCTGAAGGATTGATTGGTGAACACTTGTTTATCCACTTCGACGTTTAGCAGTTCCTTGGACATTATTTTACAAAATCATCATGCAATTGTCACATTAAAACCTTCATTTTGATATAAATGAGGTACATTTTAAGAATACTAAATTAAAACATTTTTTAATGTTTTAAATTAAAATGTTTTACCATTTAATGCTAAATTACAATGACAAATTCAATATTAAACAGGATTTTATAGACATATGTTTTAGAGTATAAATAAAAATTTAAAAAAATCCTGTGGCTGACGCCAATATAACTATAATAGAATGCATGCAATTACTGTAAATAAATGCATCCATCCAATTGGATTTTTAAAATATACTATTAAAATTGTGCACTGAAATGTATTTAGTAAATTATTAACATATTTACTACAAAAAAGTTATACAACTATATTGTAAACAAACTGTTTTTTAGTAGAAAAGATACCAATTGTGTTAAGAAATAACAAAGAATTCAGTTACTGTGGCATAATAGGCCCTTTGTAATTTCTAGTGAATGTGTTTGTGCCATGTCTTTGTAGCCATGTTTGTGTGTGTTTCCAGTGTTTCTTTATCCCATGTTTTAAGAATATAATTACAAGTTGTTTTGACTATTTTGTTCTACTATTATAGTTTTTTTTTATTCAAGATTTGTTAGATTACAACTTAAATATTTAATTTGAAAATATTAATTCCTAATTGTTGCCTTATAACTAGAGTTGATACACAGATTTTAAACGTTGTGCGTTTTACAGTTTATAAAATATAATATAAACTAACAAATGTTTGCTTGACTTACCACATAAAGAGTAAACATTCATATAATTTTCTATTCTTTCCTACCTGAAACAAAGAAATTATTATAATATTTTTAATACGAGAAAGAAATATTTATCAGATATATGTAGGATGTTTATTCTCCGTGTGATTTCTAAACGCAAATAAATAAATAATCAGTTAGCAAAAGTAAACATAAATATAACTTAGTTTTATTTTCAAATTACAGATTTAATCCTGCTAATTAGAATTTTGTTAACCACCAATAACATGATACATCAATTCACAAATTATTGTAATATTATATTCTAAACAATTAGATGTAACATATTTTCACAATAAAAGTACTTTGAAGCGTGATGTTGAATATTAGGGCAGAAATGTATTACAAAGAAATACAATAATTAAATATCTACAGACAAATAAAGTATTTTATTGTAACAATCATACATGTCAACACATGCGTGAAATATTAACAAATATATAACTAAATATCAGACTCGACAAACATAATACAAATACATAAAAAGTATTTGTTAGTATTCAGAATAAGATAGGATTTCATAACAGACTACCGATATGAAAATATCGCAGACCAAAAATATGACTTGATCTTTGTAATATAACTTTCTTTTATCGATTCCTGATTTGTTGTTATACTTATTATGTAGCATTTATATATATATATTTATATATATATATATATGTGGATAAATAGAGTTTTTTTAAATATATTTAACTCAATAATCTATATTTATCTTACGTTATGGAAATATATATATTACATTGAGCTAATAGTGTACGAAATGTTATGTATTTAAACTACATGTCCTAGGGACTTTTCTGGCACAAACGTGATGCAATTTATATATTATATGGTTCTCCGAGCACAGGGCAGATGATGATCTCATTTAATGCTAGAAATGTGCAGTTTTGAATTATTCTTTGATATTAGTTTGTAAGCTCCAGCTTGTAAAAATAACAATACATTTATTCTATAAACCTCAAATGCTTTATTTCTGGGTTGGTTAAGGCAGAATCGCGAAATAGGTGGTAGATTTGCAAGCATTTATAGCGATTACTTATCTTATTGTTTAAAAAGGAAATTGAGGAGTCTATAAAAATCACATAGAAATGAAATTTATAATAAAATTAGACTGTGTGTATTTTAAGGTACGCATTTTTGAAACATGTTTAGTTTTGAGGTGTTTTAAATACACTTTGTAGTTTTATGGTTCCTTGTTTCCAAGTCACTTCGAATATAAATATATATATATAGGGTAATTTAATAACAATAATTTAAATATTATCTGTTACTGACCCTTCGTGTGAATTATTTGTTAGACTTCCATAAAAATTGCGTCTAACAAATAACACAAACGACGGGTAATATTTAATCTAAATTTAATTTAAATCATTAACAGGTGATATTTAATATTATTATTATTATTATATTATCCTATATATATTTACACATTATAGCACCTGATTATATTACATCTTGCGTAATAATATGGATGTTGGTCTATCTATAAGTTATAGACTTTTCTAAACAGTATGTGAAAGTTTTGAAGCCATTTCATACCATCCAGAAACTGTAATTTATTTATATGATTATTTTTGAATTAAAAAAAAATATATATACTAAAATCACTGTGGTAAACCTAGCACAGTTGTGATTTTAATTTTAAAAGCAAACCATTTATTTATCGCCAGTAACAAAATATTTACCTTGGATTACATACAACTTCATATTTATTTATTTTATTATCAATGAAACCTGAAACACTGAAAATAAAATATATAATTTCATACCATTACATTGTCATATTGTTACCACTGAAGCCTGACAAACAAAATAAATGTCAATTAAAACTCTCAACTTTTATCAATCGAATTAAACTATTGAGTCTGATCAAATTGAAGTGTTAAAATATGCTAAGGGGTAACGAGGTTGCATGTGCAATGACATTTTTATTCAAGTTAATTGAGCTTCATGGTAATCCAATACTACTACTTTTTAATTTGACTTGAAAAGCCTTAGCTTCCATAGGATAAAATTTAGTAAATGTCTAGTAGGCATTATTTGTAAAACTCTATTCTATATAAAAATATAAAAAGAACACACAAGGAAAACAATTTGAACGGAGTTGACATGAGCTTCCGCAGGGACTTGACAGACATCGAATTGGTGATCGAACTTCGCCCACATACTTCATCATACAGCGTCTCTCCTTCATGTGGACTCTAGATTTGTATATTTCGACAAAACCAAGTCTTAAGTCACAGAGAGTTATGTTCGGAAAAACTAGTAGTCTTAGAAACACCGGAAAATGTCATCGTTGTGCTGCTTTATTATAAATTCCAGTACCAGGAGACCGAGCTAAAGCTCGATTATAAGCAGGGCTATGATTTCAATAATAAATATTGGATTATTGAGTTTTGAGGTTAGGCCTATAACATTAAACAACTAAATAAAGGGTATATGCAACATTAGGCTTACCTGTAATAAAAATACTGTTTAAAGGATTAACCATAATCTCAACGCTTGCCTCAGAAATAAGTCAGGCCTAAATTAAAGTTTAATATTTCAATATCGATTTAGGCCTAGGGCCTAGTTCGCTCACGTCAATAACTATTATTGCAAATTTCCGTGAACATCGTTTAGGTTAGACCTATAACATTAAACAACTAAATAAAGGGTATGTTTATTTAGCAGATGGTAACTATAAATAGATACAACATTAGGCTTACCTCTAATACAATATACAGTTTAAAAGAAAGCAGATGATTATTGTAATGGCATTGAAAACATTTGCATCAGCTGTGCTTTGTATTGTTTAAAATGGACAAATTTCACTTTTTAATTTAATAAAAAGACGTAGAAAACGAATTTTCCCAGACTGGTGACCATTTCCAATCGATTTCTCGTGGCCAAAAGCAACATATAAAATCAAAAAATGAAAAATCCTTAGACGGAGATTCCAGATCCATTTAGCAGACAAACAATTATCTCTCGCTTTAGAAGATAAGATAGAATTGTGCCAGACCTGTAGAATCCAAAGAACAAATACTCCAAATAGTTAAGAGCTTGCAGTTCCTTATGTCGATTTATTTGACCTACATTAATAAATGGTTCAAATTAACTCTGTGTTTCTCCTAAAATCTGTAGACAGCTCCTACTTTTCGGGTTACAAACATCCACCAAGTTTTAAGTGTTTTGCCAAACGCTATGCATAGTAAGTCTGAAGGTTTTTTTTCCGGATTCTGTTCAATTTCTACTTTGTAAAATAATACGTATTCTGAACAAATTCAATCACACAAACACACTCTTTGTTTTTAATAAACTTTATATTTTAAATGAGCTTATGACCGTTACATTTAAGCATCCTTAGCATGGAGGGATCACATGAAAAAGTAATTCTTAACATTGAGGGATTACCTAAAAAGACTCCTATTTAGCAGTGGAGGATCAAATTGAAAAACTACAGTAGCACAATTTATTTTCACACAATTTAAGTAGAATTTTCATAAAGATTAAGTGTTGAAATTATTTTAAAATGCATAATTTTTAACGCAACTATAAGTGAAACAATTATCACAAATAAAACTAAAAACTACTATAGAATTAAACATTTTGATTATTTTGTACAAATTTAAGCAGTTTGGAAATATAAATATCTTATACTTAAAGATGTTTCTAATTTTCATTGCTTCTTAATAGTAGAAGTTTCACCACGTTCATACAAGTGAACTTGCGAAAAGGAAGAGTTGTCCAGAACCTGTGCTTACAGACAGCAGCTGAACACCAAGCTGACATCCTGTTGTTATCTGAGCATAGTGGGAAAATAGACACGGCAGAATGGTATGGTGATGCTAGTAGCAGGGCTGCAATTATGGTTGCAAATTCGGCGATCCAAGTCAAGGATTTGGAAGAGACTGACAGGGGTTTCGTCTCTATCAGAAGCAATGACGTGAGAATATACAGCTGCTATTTCTCACCGAATGATAGCAGGGAGAAGTTCGAGGACGACTTATTTAACTTGGAGTGTAGTGTTAGAAGAGACGGGGGTGAAGTTATCATCGCCAGTGATTTCAATGGAAAATCCCACCTTTGGAGTGAATGGCGGCACGACTGGAGAGGACAATTGACGGAAGAGATGATAGCACGTCTGGACTTAGTTGTAGTTAATGTGGGGGATCGACCACATTCGCAAGGGGGAAGGCACAGTCCATCATCGACCTGACCTTGGCTAGTCAAAATGTTGCTAGGAGGATCTCAAGCTGGAAGGTTCTGGAGGATGAAACGCTAAGCGATCATTCCTATATCCTCTTTCATCTGGATGCGAATGCAGGAGGACAGGAAGACGTCCAAGTCCACAAAACTTCAAGATCATGGAACACCAAGAAGATAGATCCAGTAGCTTACAAGGAAGCTCTAGAAGAGATGAAGCTCCTTGACTTTTTCAACGGCAGTTGTCGGGTAACCTCAATAGAAGATAAAGTTAGAGGTGTCACAAAACATATAGTTAAGGTATGTGATAACTGCATGACTAAGCAAAGATCAAACACGGATAGTCATAGGGCCAAGTACTGGTGGACGGAAGACATTGCTGCTCTAAGGACGGAATGTCTGAAGGCGAAAAGAAGGGCGACACGATCCAGTAAATTTCTACTTGACACAAGCGTTTACTGGACATGGTTGCTTTAAACATTATTTATGGAGATTTAAGAAAATTGATAGCAGCATTTGTGACAGCTGTGGACAGGAAGATGATGTGGAACATACTCTGTTCAAATGTAAAGATGGGAAAAAACTAAAAGAAGAGCTACAGAGCAAGATAAAAGAAGAAATTCTTCCGGAAAATCTAATAACGCTCATGTTAAGAAGCAACGAAAAGTGGGATAGTATTGCAAACTACATCGTAACGGTGATGAAGCGGAAGGAAGAAGAACTGAGAAATAAGTAAGAAGATGCCTGAACAGTAGGACAGTCGTACGACTGAAAGATGCCCGGTTGTTCAGGAAGTTATGCTAATAGTGATACCCTGTCCAACAACAAGGGCTGGAGAAAGAGGTGAGATTTTAGTGGGTCGGCACAGGGCCATCCCCACATAACCCTGTTGTGCGGTACCAACAGGGCATGTGCCTGCACATTTTTTTACACCTCGCGCAAAAAAAAAAAAAAAAAAAAATAGTAGAAGTTTCAAGTTTTCTTGTTCCTCTTGTTTTTTTGTGTTTTTACATAGGGTTCAACGTATTTATTTGAATAATAATACAACCTTTTACTTTAAGTTATGCATTAATAGAACTTACAAATTAAATGAGAAAGTAAAACAAAAGTTACATTTAAGCTCACAAATTCCAAGATAAGAATTCAAATGGTTATATAAAGTATTAGGTAATAATGGAACATGTAAGATGGTGTTTATTAAACAAACAACATTCAAAATTTTTTAAAATTTATAAATGAATTATAATGTAGAAAAGGATAAGCTTAAAACGGACCAAACAAATCTATGGAACTGATTGAGTTGTAAATGTATAAAATATGCAGCATTAAACACTTTGAAATTCTTGCATATAAAGATCACATTAATTAAATAGTTAAAACTGTGATGTAGGAGACACCTGTATTTATGTAATGCGATACTATTCCTTACCATATATTAAGAAGTGATGAAATGAAATGGCCAAATTTGCATTTATTTAACTTGTTTACATGAAAAACTTCGAATATCTGCTGTTTTTGTTTCAATACATGGAAACACGAAAACATCTGATAAAACTTGCATAACTGTTATACGCGATAAAAAAGGTCGCAAGTAATTTGTAAAAAATCGCGGTAAAATAAAAGATTTAAATTTACTCGGTGAAAAATCAACTATTAGGAAGGATTGTATATTTTAAATCTTGGTTTATATAATATATTATATAACATATTAAAATATTTATATTTTTTAGTTCTTTTTTTTAACACGTTTAAAATGTTTATAACAATACATTTCTGCTACTAGTACAATAAAATCTTCCAGTTAAAAAAATGCATACACAGAGGGGAATTTGGATAAAGAAAACACAATGTTAACACAATGTCATAATAAGGGTTATGTGTCAGAAGTGGTTTAAGCCATATCAATAATTATCTATTACTAAAACGACAAATAAAATATATATTGTTCTATTTATTTAGTACAATTAAATGGCATAATTGTAAATAATAATAAAAATAATATTGCAGGTGCAATTGAACTACAATATTGATTTATTTAACATTACTCACATTTATCTTATTTATATTTCCTTTTAAATGACTAAGAATACAATCTTTCCAGTAATTCCTAATACACTACTTCAAAATGTAGAAAAGACAAATATAAATCTCTAATTTGAGTAACTAGGCAACTTTATGCTAATTAGTTTTAATGTATTTTATTGTGATACATTTTATTAGCCTAGTTTTAAACATTATTAATAACTATTATCATTGTACACTTTTACTGGAGAACAATGACTTACAGTTTAATTTACTTTAACTGGACGGGTCACTTACTTCCAGATGCTATAAATATGGGAAATCAAAGTATGTATTTTAGGACAAGGAACTATATTTTAATATTAGTTTGGAGTCACTGAATTCCCGATTGTATTCAAAACAACAACCAATAAAACAAATCAAACACAGAATACGCAATTGAGAAACTAAAGTAGAAATTATTGTTTATTTTTGCCATACCGACTATTGTTTTTTAAGTACAACTAAAAATGTACCGTCCAATAGTAAAATTGACCTATTTGACTATTGGACGGTAAGTTTTTAGTTGTACCGAAAGTAGAAAGTTTAACAATTGGTAGAATGTAAGAGGGGGGGGGTATAGAATCGCACAATTTTTTAAAAGTAAATACATGCTCGTTTTCGCAGTTACAACCAAACCAAACCATATTTTCATATTATTTTATACAAAAACTTCATAAAGAATGGATTCAGAGTGCTAATACCCACCAAATAATATTGCAGCTATATTTTGTTGGACCTTCATAAACATATCTTATAATTACGAAACTTTACGTTAGTAAAATCAACGCAATAAATTGCTCAAATATCAAGTATTACGACGTTTAGTAAATGCATTTAGTGTGTTATTGACAAGGTATTTGGTTCAAAACTGTAGGCTATTTCCTTTGGCCTACACCAATGAATTTTGAAATATTTCCCGATTATTTCTTTCGTTAATTATTGTGCCACTTGGTTTATTGCAATAAAATTTGTTGCTTTGTTGCCTTTGGAAAACCTAACTATCCTTACAAAGATAAATAATTTGCTGGTTATTGATTTTACTTTAAATGCAATTCGTTAATGATACTTGCATACGAAAAATCATCGACGAAGGATCTTCCTTCGAACGTCTAGGTGTGCGGCAGCTAAATGTTGTGTAATGTGTGTGTAAAGTAATGTACATGTTTTTAGTGTTAAATGTTTGACGACCTCAAATAGAGGGATTATCTGATGATGGGAAATAAGAGCCGAAACGCGTCATAAGGAAATATAGAAGTCACAAACGTTGTACAGTAAGTACTTGATAACTTATTAATGACGCAGTTGATATTTTCTACTGAAAAAGACAAAAATAATTGTATCTTAAATGTTCAAATGAACGAGTGAAAAATAA
>JAGFPH010007511.1:6914-51608 GCA_018207615.1 Philaenus spumarius | reverse complement strand
GGATTCAAGTACAGGATAAAAACTGGTCAGTGTCCGGACAGTTGGTTTCACGGACATTTCGTTACACCCACTTCTTTGAAAATAAGCATCAGTAATACGTCTTTGAGAAGAATGTTTAAAAATCGTGGTGGATTCAAGTACAGAATACAAACTGGTCGGTGTAAGGACAGTTGGTTACACGAACATCTAGTTACACCGGACTTCTTTGAAATAAGCATCAGTATTACGTCTTTAAGAAGACTGATTAAAAACCATGGTGGATTCCCGTACAGGATACAAACTGGTCAGTGTCTGGACGGTTGGTTACATGAACATCTCGTTACACCGGACTCCTTTGAAAATGAACATCAGTAATACGTATTTGTGAAGAATATTTAAAAACCATGGTAGATCCCGTACAGGATATAAACTGGTCGGTGTCCGACAGTTGGTTATACGGACATTTCGTTACGCCGGACTTCTTTGAAAATAAGCATCAGTAATACGTCTTTGTGAAGAATATTTAAAAACCATGGTGGATTCAAGTACAGGATAAAAACTGGTCGGTGTCCGGACAGTTGGTTTCACGGACATTTCGTTACACCCATTTCTTTGAAAATAAGCATCAGTAATACGTCTTTGAGAAGAATGTTTAAAAATCGTGGTGGATTCAAGTACAGAATACAAACTGGTCGGTGTAAGGGCAGTTGGTTACACGGACATCTCGTTACACCGGACTTCTTTGAAAATAAGCATCAGTAATACGTCTTTGTGAAGAATATTTAAAAACCATGGTGGATTCAAGTACAGGATAAAAACTGGTCCGTGTCCGGACAGTTGGTTACACGGATATTTCGTTACACCGGACTTTTTTGAAAATAAGCATCAGTAATACGTCTTTGAGAAGAATGTATAAAAATCGTGATGGATTCCCGTACAGAATACAAACTGGTCGGTGTAAGGTCAGTTGGTTTCACGGACATCTTGTTACACCGGACTTCTTTGAAATAAGCATCAGTAATACGTCTTTAAGAAGAATGTTTAAAAACCATGGTGGATTCCCGTACAGGATACAAACCGGTCAGTGTCTGGACGGTTGGTTACACGAACATCTCGTTACACCGGACTCCTTTGAAAATGAACATCAGTAATACGTCTTTGTGAAGAATATTTAAAAACCATGGTGGATCCCGTACAGGATAATTTGGTCGGTGTCCGGACAGTTGGTTATACGGACATCTCGTTACGCCGGACTTCTTTGAAAATAAGCATCAGTAATACGTCTTTGTGAAGAATATTGAAAAACCATGGTGGATTCAAGTACAGGATAAAAACTGGTCGGCGTCTGAACAGTTGGTTACACGAACATCTCGTTACACCGGACTCCTTTGAAAATTAACATCAGTAATACGTCTTTGAGAAGATTGTTTAAAAACCATGGTGGATCTAGTACAGGATACAAACTGGTCGGTGAAAATCAACCTGCAAAGTGTTACATAATAATATTATGCACTATTGCATTATTTAGAAAAAGGTGCATTATCTGATGAAAACAGCCAGGGCTTTATATTTCTTAACATTATACTGTTTGACATATATTTTAACATCTCAATTTTTGGAATTATTAGGTTATAAAAACTAACCACACTATAAGTAAACAATTTACGTATAGAGTTAAATTTGGTTTATTTACGGGTACAGGTACGACACCAGAATTCCTGAATCGGTATGCAGTATTTCGCTTGTTATTTACAACAACAACAGAATTTTTTGGCAAAATATTTTCTAGACTTTTCATAAGTAAAAATGAAGTAACGAAAGGATTTTAGATGTCAAAAAAGTGGCCAAGAGTGTTCAAATTTACATCTTTTAAAAACTTCTAGAATAGTACTCTTTTGCAGACCAATTATAGTCTTTATACTTCAGGTTGGCCGATGGACCCGAGCCTTACTGAGGCCACCCTTATAATCCCTCGCCACCTGAAATTAGTCATCTACTGGCTTTGTTCCTACTAGGATAAACTTATTTGAGCAAACCATAATTTGACATTTTTAAACATATATTTGGAATCTACTAAAAAACTTGAAAAATGATAACAAACTCGACTATTTTAGATTTTAAAATTTATTAGTATTAGTCACCAAAACAAGTTAGATGGTTGTAGGCTATTTCATTACGGTACCATATTAAATGTTGTGATACGGAGGATGAGTTTGTTTGGGTTTGAGGTATCATTTTTCATAAATTTTTTAATAGATTCCAAATATGTTAAAAAATGTCAAATTATGGTTTGCTAAAAATAGTGTATCCTCGTAAGAACACACTCACAGCTAGTAGGTGACTCATTCCCTAGATAGCTGCAGCCTTGACGGAGGTGGCGATCGATTAAGGGGATGGTGTAAGTATATTAAAGGTAGCTTCAGGTAGCCCCAGGTTCATCGACCAACCCGAAGTATACAGACTATAATAGCTTGAGTATAGTAACATAAGTGCATCATAAACAACTTAGTCCACGTACATGAGTACTCTCTCAGGGCATACCGGTACATTTCACAACAAGTAAAATTTACGTAAAATTAAAACATTTCTATTTTAAGTTTCTTTATATTCCCCTCTCATGAAAGTTGTGAATTACAAGCCCAAGATATTTTATCTCTTTGACCGGTTCAAGTCCTATAGTGTACGCAATTTTTGTTTTCTTACATTTTTTTTATAAAGGCGAAAAACCTAGGTAGTTACATAGATAAAAGTTCTTTTATCTGTGGTAGTTATCATCGCCTGGATAACGAAGAGCATTCGCATAATGCTTATACGATCACACACAGGAATAAAATTAAACATTTAATTTACACACACTACAGACTCTACACGATAAAATAACAACGATAGTGTACGCAATTAAATTATTACAATTTAGTTCGTGATAAAAAAAGTTTTAAAAATCCATATTTTTTCAGACCAATTAGTAAATATTTGGGTTTTTCGCTAAGTATTACATAATTTTAATCAAACCAATATCTTAATTTAAGCAAATCCTCTTGAATTGCGTTTAAATATTTATACCCGAATAAGTTAAAGCCGTATCATCCGCAAAAGCAATCGAACCACCATGAAATTTAGCCTCCATTTACATGAACTAAAAATAGGGTAGATCCCAAAACAGAACTCTGTGGGCAACCATGCTCTAAACAGCCAACCCTACTTACGGTTTGGCGTAAACTGCGTTTGGCATACCTTGCTTAAAACTGCAAAAACATGCACTTCGTACTAACGTGTTTCGGACGCCGTTTTTCAACCTAAAAAGTTGTTAAACATCTTAAATTGTTCTAAAGGCTTTGTGCTTTTGTCATAATTGAAAGAAATCGATGACAACTCCTTTTAATCAACGGTTTAACTGAGTAAAAATTGATTATTTTTAATGCATTTTTTGGGAGTTTTAAGCAATAATTTCCATATTTTAAGCTAACACGTAAAAAATATAAAGACTTCTTTATAACTTAAAGTAGTTTCCCAGATAATAAAAAGACAAATCTATCAAAATAAAGTAGACGGAATTTCCTACATTTTATGTACGAGGCATGTATTTCTACGATCAACTATACAGCCGATAGAGGGCACTGAAATAGGACAAATACCTCAAAAGTGGGAAAACGTCATTTACGGAACATACATCCAATTTACTCGGAAACTATCCATTTTAGACAAAAATGGTGACTATGTACGAAACATCCATAAAAATAAACGACGTACATTAAATACAATTAAATATTATTTCTTATAAAATGTATTTAATTATTTTATAATGGTCTGTATTGATGATGTCAGGTAGTTGAGAGTAAGATAAATTATGTGTTAGCTCAACGCCATCTAATTAAGTCAAATTTTTGAAGTATAATACTTATACAATATTAAATTTGCTCTGTAACCTGCGTTGTGCAGGATTACAATACTTTAGTGAATTACACAAAACAAGTTGATATTTCAGTTAAATTTGTATAGTGCTTTAAAAAACATCCCTTAATTTTATATGATGTATAGTTTCAATGTTGCATATTTCTAATATAACAAATTAATTACTTAAGCTTACTGAAAATTTAAATTTTTTCTATTATTTATACAGTATTACTAATATTTTATACCTAGATATTGTTATTTTTACATTTAAGATTTTTCCTTAGAAATTAATTAAGGTAAACCGACCAAATATCGGATACCTTCCTAATATCGGATACCCTTATTTCTTAGCAGAGAGGTGCAGCAGCTGCTGTTTTGTAGTATCTTCTGCACTATGTTCTCCTTTCTGCTCTAATGCTGTTAGTTAAATGTCTGCCGTTTGCGAAGTAAAGTTTATCTGTTTGAATTTTTGTTTTGTTTTACAAGTTTTCGAATATTTACGGACATTATCTTTCAACGTTGGTATCCACCATAAAGTATGGTAATTTCTTAATATTTATGTATATAGTATAACACTAAAGTTTCATAGTTTATTTGTGTGTTTTGAAATAGACCATAGCTAGCTTCATTTTTATGTTATGCCTAAGTTTACCAAAAGGGGGTGATCCCGTCCTAATAGCGGATGGTGTGGGGTGCTTAATATCGGATATGCTAATGAGTGCGACTGCCTGCGATCAACTATACAAGACAGTCACACGAGGGGAGCAATGGTCACAGCAGGGGATTCGGTGCACGAAGTATCTTCGATGGGCTCACGAGTTGTGCGCAGATAGGAGCTGGAAGAGTTTAATTTGCGATTTTTGCAAAAAATATTAGACTTTTTTACTTAAGTTAATCTCATACTTATTACTCATAAAAAGTAAATTTGATTCTTTTATACTGATTACCTTTTTTATAATAAGTTTAATAAACTTCTTTTTTTAATATTGAAATTTTAATTCGTATACCATGTTATATGCCTACCTGATATAAGGCATACCCCATATCCGATATTAGGACGGCTATTTTCTGAAGTCAAAAAATGTAAAATTTTATTGAAAAATTGCAAAAAAGAAAAACAAGTGTAAATAACATATTTCTACATCAAAATAGTTTAGTTGTTACTTCAAGGCACTAAACTAGTTATTAGCACTAAGTAAAACTAAATTAGTTATTTTTTTGGTAAAATATGGTATGTTATGAAAACATTTAATGTGTCAAATATTGGTCTAACAAAAAGTATCCGATATTTAATTTGGTCGGTTTACCTTACATATAACGTTTAAAATCGCGTGGCGTAACGTTTATTTTATATAATATTATAGTAAGCAATATTCCACTTAAAAGACTACTAAATTGGCAATTTTAATTTTATCTAAAAATTATCGTTATTTATATTAGTTATACTCACAGTAGGAAAAGTTTTACTTTAGCCAATCAAAAGCAATCAAGTGTGTTTATTGTAGCCTACTTTGAATTTGTGTAATGCGTTGAATATAAATTGTCAATTGTTTGGAAATTACCATTGTATTGCAATATCATTAAGGCATATTCTATTTTATTGGCAATTCAAAAAGTATTATTTATGATTTTGAATTTATACCTAAATTTTAAAACTCTCGTTTATATTCGAATCTGTAAAAAACATTCCACTATACTTTTAATGCTTGAGCACTGACATTATTTTCACTGTCGGTTAGAAAAATTATAAATCAATGGCAAAAATTGCAGATGTTATCTAAACACATTTAAAAAGGCTCGATTGATACAGTCTAATGCAAATTAAATACAAAACTAAATGATGTGACAGAATGTCTTGTATTAATAAATAATCATGTAACCCAAAGTCCACTCGATGAAAAGGTTGTAGACGGAAATGGAAGGAACACATTTTTGACTTTGGGACAATGTTTGGACTTTTAAACATACATTATAAACATACATTTAAAGTTGCGGTGATTGTCTATTTTTTTCGGGTTTTCGCTTTTATCTCTAAACTATGCATCCTAGAAATAAGACAATTCTATAAAAATTAAGCCTAAAGCTGTCAAAATGTGCCAGAAGATTGTTATATTCATGTTTTCTCTATCTCGCATAGTTCCTAAAATATAAACGCTAAAAAATTCATGTATTATTCAAAAAAGTTGCCTCACGTTGTTTTGTCTTATTTGACAACCTTAGTCTTAGTAAACTCTTCTCAGCCTTTCATCCTACGAAACAATTGTGAAAAAGGAAGTTGTAGAGCATTAAATTTCCTTCAAGAATGTATATTATGGTTTTATCTTCAATCGTTCAAAAGTTAGAGCAATTTTAAATGCATGCGTATTTTCCGAGATTTTACAGAAAAACTTAACTTTTCTGTTTTGTTTTTCCATTCTCAATGTAAGCCAATATTAGATTAGTACAAATAGTGTGTACTATATACAGACTGTCCCAAAAGTCCCGGACCGGTTTAATAACTCCTAAACGAAACTAGCTACAGTAATAATATTTCAGACATGACTCCTGGCTACAAAAAACTATTTTTTGAGTTGTTAGTCACTATTGCCCCTGCCCCCAAAAACCAAATTTGGGGGGGTTGCCCCAAATTTTTAAATGTAAACCCCTATCGAGTGACCCATCATTTTCAAGGTCTCATTGAGTTAAACACAACAGCGCAAATCCGAGGTCGATATCTTGCTCCTGTCCAAAATGGCTGACCTTTTAGTGTTTCTTAAGGTCATGTAATTTAAAATTGAATAATGAATTATACTTAAAAAGTAAATGTTCATACACTGATAAAAGTAAAAAACTATTATTAGTTTGCCAAATTATTAGTAATAAATGTAAAAATTAACGCTGGAAAAATTAGACAACATTATTCTAAAACACAATTTCATAACTGAGCCATAACATCCAATGCTGCAGGTATTGTTTTGTTGATGCGGGGTTTTCCAGCAATGATAAGGATTAAGGCATGTCATAACGAACTTAAAGTAGGAGAGTCCAAAAATTTTATCTGTTTACAATTGTTTAAGGGCCACCTGTGTTTATTACAACTGAAAAAGTAAAATATCTTAAACCTGTAAATGTGTTTACTTTGTATACGATAAAAATGTTCAATTTTAAATTACATGACCATAAGAAACACTAAAAGGTCAGCCATTTTGGACAGGAGCAAGATATCGACCTCGGGTTTGCGCTGTTGTGATTAACTCAATGAGACCTTTAAAATGATGGGTCACTCGATAGGGGTTTACATTTAAAAATTTGGGGCAACCCCCCCAAATTAGGTTTTTGGGGGCAGGGGCAATAGTGACTAACAACTCAAAAACTAGTTTTTTGTAGCCAGGAGTCATGTCTGAAATATTATTACTGTAGCTAGTTTCGTTTAGGAGTTATTAAACCGGTCCGGGACTTTTGGGACAGTCTGTATATTTATACAAAATACTTAATATCTTTGAAATACATTGAACGCAAATTTTGAATAGGCCCTACATATTTGTTATAACCAATATGGCGGCCGTTATACCAAATAAAAAATGGCACCCGTTTAAATTTTTTAGTGAAAAATATCTTCGAAACCGATAATTCTACAAACAAATTTCAAGGAACAAAAAATTCCTTTTTTAATAACAAACATAACGGTTTTTTATTATTTACGTATCTCAAAAGATAACAGAGTTATTGGCTAAAAACTAAAAATAGTGTATCATGGTAGTTGTACATAATATACAAAATTACTCCAGAACAAAGTTATGAGAAAAATCATGTAAATAAAGTCCATAATAAATTATTACAAACTTACAAAACAAAACGTTTTTATTACACCAAAATAAAACAGAACTGTAAACAAAAATGTTAAGTCACTTCGAAAATGTATTAAAAAGTTTAAATTAATGACTGATTAGAAAACATAACGCTGCTGAAGTTATTTGAAACCAACATCGTGAAATACAAAATGCAATAGAAGGAATCTTATATAGAGCAGAAAGTTGTAAACAATTTTCAAATTGATTATTGTTTTTTGTAATACCTCTTTAAGTTTTGTTTTGTATTTTCTTTGTCTTTAATCTAGTTTTAAAATACATTCTAAACGGTCAAAATTTTGAAAATAGTGTATATGAAAAAAAAATTTTGATTTAAAGTACATGTCCATGGGTAAAAGGTGTCATACCAAAATATGTACCGTATCCAAAATTTGCGTTCAATTTATTTCCTATATGCAAAGATATAAAAGAATTTTGTAAAAAAAAAAATTGTGGATAACTGGAAAACTAAGCATTTCCGAATCTATTTTTATACTATAAACGTTTTTCTTTATTTTTACTAGTAGGACGCGTCCTGAAAGTTTCTCCGTTTCTTCTTAAAACACTCTGTATAATACATATAATTTCTTGATGTGCCACGTCTTATATAATATAATACATACTATTTACAGTCTACATATAAAAACGCATTTGTTGGCTTGTATATTAGAGTTAGAGCAGTGGAATAAAAAAGAAGTAAAGTTAGTTAAGGAATATAAATAAACTAAAGTTGAGTTTTTCTGCAAAATCTCGGTATTTACACGTACAGTTAAATTGCTCTAACTTTTTAACGGTTGAAGATAAAATCGTAAAATATCATATTTTATATTCTCGAAGAAAATCTAAAGCTCTACAAGTTCATTTGTCGTCATAACTTTTTCGTAGGACGAAGAGTAATATAAAGGCAAAAACCTGAGGCAAAATGTTTTTAATAATAAGCGATTTTAAACGCTGATATCTGGAAAACTATGCTAGATAGCCACAAAATGATTAGAATCAATCTTGTAGCACATTTGGTCAGCTTTAATTTTGCATAGAATGGTGTTATCACTCGGACGCATAGTTTTCGAGATAAAGCGAAAACCCGAAAAAGATACCTTCTACGTGTTCCCCGCTTACCTCCTATGAGTGTTTTTGGTTTACTTTTAGTATGTTTACCTCCTAACTAATCCAAACAAAGTCAATAAACACAGTCAAAAATTGTGTTCCTTTCATTTCCCTCTACACCCTCCTTCACCCAATTCCACGTTCACAGTGCAGTACAGAGCGCCCATAAGCCATGTTATCCTTACGACAGCCTCAGCGATAATAGCCAACTAAAAAACATCAACTCCCATGCTACGCTCGGTCAGTTGACGCAACCCGCATGACAATTAACGTGATGTTAACTGTAATGGTAGTAGCATGTCTATTCTCCCGTTAAACCTGTACTGCACGGTGAACGTGGAATCAAGTGTAGGAGTGGGGACTTTTAGTATGTTTACCTCCTAACTAATCCAAACAAAGTCAACAAACACAGTCAAAAATTGTGTTTCTTCCCTCTACACCCAACTTTTGTAGCATTCAATGACTGGAACAGTGGACCATGGTTTTATTTACTAACAATTTCTTATCTTTGAATTGGATGGTGCTAAGTGGGAATTTTGCAGACTCTGAAACTGATGTTTTCAGTTCACGATGTTTACAACATGAAAGCACAAGGCCACCCAGGGCCGGATTTCCCAATAGGCCCGGTAGGCCCGGTCCTATGGGCGCAAGCTCCCAGAGGGCGCACGGCCGAGAGAAAAAAATATCTAGAAATAAAAATAAATTGGTTTGGTATCTGATTTTGAAGTTCATTGGAACAAATAATTGTTGGTAAAGTTACGTTATCAAAATACTTCATGTAAGCTTTGTTTCTGAGATTAAACCTATTTTATAATGTATTACAGAGTTTTTTTATTTATTTGCCCAAATGACTAAATTGAGCAAAACCTAAGTTATTAACATAGCAATGGCCATGCTTTGTTGCGAGAATGCTCTGCGGGTTGGATCGTTTTGTTTCAGTCCCACAAACGTGAGCTCACAATTTAATACATACAATTACTAAAAGTGTTTTAAGACGGCATTTTGTTAAGCCCAGAACCAAGTAAATTACTCAAAAAACTTGCAATGATAAAATTGCATTGTGGAGTGGTGTTTAAACAATTAACATATAGGCCTGATATAATTTTTAATAAAGGTTTTTGGGGAAGTAACTTTAACCAGACTAGTGGGCGGAAAAAATTATTGGGCCTAGGGGCGCCAAAATGCTAAATCCGGCTCTGAGGCCACCGACTGTACTCGGACCTTTTTATTAAAATCACACTGTACACTCGGAAGTTTTCTTCAAGTTAAAGGCCTTAAAAGATTTCCAACTTTAACGAACTGTTGCCTGTTATTCAAGTAAATGGCAAACCATTTTAGCGTCAAACCTCTTTTTCCTTCAAATCATAATTTGTCCAAAAGGATTTTATGATCAACAGTGTCAAAAGCTTTTTTATATCTATTGCTGCCTATTATTTGCACTTTCTATAATTTGTTTTAGAACGTTTATATAAAGAAATAACAGTGTTTTTTTATAACAGACCAGAAATATTTCCTTTGAGATTAAGTTATATAAAAAGGTTAAAATTTCCACAATATAAGAAATAATGCGTTTATTAATAAATTAATTTATGCTATCGGACTTTGGAGCTTTACTTAAAATGATCAGAATGTACAACAGAAATACTACATTTAAGTCATCTGCAACTACAATAAAATAATATTTAAAACAATCTGCAATATCCGTAAAGTTTGTAATTTCCAAACCATTCAAATTAATTTTATCAATATCATGTTTAACATTACTTTCTTTTATTTTCTGTCAATTAAATTCAACTGTTGCTATGTATTACCCTTATATTAAACAAAGAGAGTAATCATAGGTCTCCTTAGCCCGTTTAATAACATTTTTTAAAGATCTAAGTCTTCTATAAAGTTCCTTTTTAATCTATCATCATTCAGCCTATTGCAGACTAATTTAAATAATTTATTTCTAACCTTACATTTAAAGCAATTTCTATCGTGATCCAAGTCTTAATTTTTTTATTTTTTAAATTACTTAAGCTTGATTCTTTACAATTGCTTATTGTTTCATTCAGAATGTTCGTGAAAATATTAAACTCTTTCGATGGGCAATTTAGAGAATAAACAAATGACTAATCTACAAGACTTAAATAATTATTTGGTTTCTTAACATTTATCTTAGACGATAATGTACCCTCAGGGGATAATTTACAGGGGTTGAATCTTTCTGATTAATCATAAATTTGTTCGATAATGTCAAGAGATCTACAAATAATTTATTTAAACTTTATTTTAACAAATTACTTGTTAGGATCTACGATTTTTAAATTTTTTGTAATTAGGGGTAGTTTTCACCCCTAAAAAATTAAAAGCCACGTTCGGCACAGGGTAGATTTTGAAATAGAGGATAAGTAGAGATTAAATCCAAATCTGAAGAAGCTATGTAACAGATTTGGGCTGTATTCATGAACGCGCAATGAAAGCCAAACGGACAAGACTTATGCCTACAGACGGACAACGAACCCCTAACCCACTGTAGATGAGTGGGCTTCATTCACTTCGTGCAGCCAATCATATAGTTATCACTGTGACACTAGCTTTTGGTTTTCTTGTTTAGTTTTCGCCCTTAAAATAGAAGGTACACAGGTCATTTTTAATTTATCACTATATTAATAATTAATTGCACCTAATTTCTATAATATTACACAATCTTGTTATCTATATATTTATACAAGCCAAATACCACTCACTCACTGACTCATCACGAAATCTCAAAAACTACTGAACGGATTGGAACGAAATTTGGTATGTAGCTTCTTCTAGGGCCATAGGTGCTAACTAAGAAAGGGTTTCAAAACATTCGAAATTTTAGGTGGTTTGTTGGGTCAAAGTTACTATATATCCCCATAAAAATGCATAGTATAATATATTTATTGATATATTTTTTTGGTTAATATACATTTAACTTTGATTTCTTAATCGATCCATTCAAATCCGTATTGGGGCTTATATCTATATATTTTGCTGCCCCGATCTATATATTTATCATCATATCTAATGAACGATTTCTCTAAACATGGGGAAATCTCAAACAATATATACTATTTATGAGATAGATATTCCAATTAAACAAAATATTGTACGGTTATAAGTCTTACGAAATTTTTTTGAAGGGTTTAAAATATTGGTAAATTGGATTTTTTATTTTGTTGCCTACAGACTGATCACGATTTCTTAAAATGTATATAGCCTTGAAACAAGAAACCATGCACAAATAACTGGACCTTGCCCCTCCCGCCCTTCCCTCACTTTCACTTTCCTACTCACTGACCACAACGCACTGGTGCATCAGTTGGACTTATCATTTTGATGTTCTCATTCCTCTAAACTCTAAACCCTTCTTTTCCTGATACTCCTGTTCCCTCTTATATTGCGGAGGATAATATTGGGGAAATTGGGCAGCTTTCAGACAATGATCTCCAAAACTCTCAGTCTCCGTCGACAGAACCGTGTTTGTCATCTGATACTGTTGAGTCAGATCACTGATCCATTGTTCAAACCACCCAGAAACGTGGGAATAAACGGTGAAAACGTTTTCTAATACTAATCGTGCTAAAGCTCATAAGGAGTCTGTCAAAAGATACACTGCAAAAAATCCCGCGGTAAATCGCGAGGATGTCAAAAGATACAATAAAAAAATCCTGCCGTGCATCGTGAGGCTTCCAAAAAGTACGGTCAACAAAATCCCCATTTCAAAATTGCTGCCGTTCAAAAATACAGTTCTAAAAGATGTCACATGAAGGTGCTTCCATGGTCTGAAAAATCAATGTCAGGGTTTCACTACAACTGCAACACCGATTATCACAAAGACAAAACAGTTGAACTAGGTACTATGACGACATGTAAATGGTGTACAGCTATGAACGGTATAAATGACATGGTTTAGAACCTACGATTCATATCCTTATGACACACAAAATTACCATCATTTGTCGCATTTATTTCACCAAAATAATTATGCAATAGCGAAGCATTGCCGGGTCAGCTAGTAATATATATAATTTATTGTATCAATGTTTGCATATTTAACATTGGAAGCGGTAATGTTAATTCGCTTGGGTCTTTTGCCGCTTGGCAAGCATTTTTTTTAAATTGCCAATTATAATAATTATATCCCAATCTAAAAGTGTTCCATAGCTTTTTTTTAGAAAAATATCCAAAGAATTTATATATGTACGTAACTAAAAAAATTATTGATGTAAAATTTTAAAAGTTATTATCTCAGGAAGCAAAAAAATGTTCAGTAACGGTAAAAATTCAACTTTATGCCTCCATAAAAAGTAGTAAATATTTATTGTAATTTTTTTCTCTCAAAATATACCAAAGTTTTATAATTTAATTATAATTATAAGTTTGTAAAAACATATATAAATTCTTTTTCTTAATTTCAGAAAACACCCGTTATACGTTTCTACTACAAGATCGCTAGTAAAATTAGGCATATTTTAAAACAAATTACCAGGAATATTATATGTTTTAATTAAATGACGCACCGTGGTATGTGCGCAACAAGAATCTGCACCGTGACTTGCGCATCAACCTAGTCGTCGATGAGGCCAGAAAGAAAGCAGGTAAACCATTCAGAGACTTCATTCACATGAAAACCCTAATATGGAAGCTAATCTGGATAAAGCCACAAAAAGGAGACTTAAACGAACAAAACCATAATGAACTTACCTAGTTAGTTAGTGTTAATAGTGGTAATTTATAAAAATATGTCATCCTAAAATTGTGATGTGAAAATGGATATATTACCGATAGGGAAGTCATTTGTTGATGACTACCATCTCATGTGGCTATTTTGAGATAGATAAATCATTAGTCGATCTGTATAGATTGGTCATGGTATAATGATAAAAAAAAAAAATTAAATTAAATTTTACTATAAGAAATTTTAGAGAATAAACATGAAATTGAACTGTATTCTTTAAAATTCTTATTTCGTTTCGTTTCACTAAATTAGAACAACTAAACAAAACTCCCAAACACCTATCGTAGTACACAGTTCCAGTCAAACAGGTTTCTATGAATGAACTTCCTTGTCTCAGACGGATCTGAAATTTCCGCTAACCATGTTGTATTCTTAGAATCCGACTACAGGTACTTTATTGCTTTATTGTAGGCTATGCCACCGCACCAACCCTTGAGCGACAGCCTTTAGTTGTAAATCATTGCCGCGGGGATCTTCTCTGAACTATCTCCAGCCACCTGCATGTTCTAATTTTCAAACTTTTTTTAAAACTGATTAAAATGATAATAATTGAACGAAAACTTAACAAATAAACTGATACAGTAGTAGAATACAGATCAAGCTTCCAATTGGTATAAGTATTCTATTTCTAAACACATTAATAAACCTGTGAAGATTTATTAAAAATCCAATAAAAATTGTACGTTTTTAAATGGCAAAAAATACATTTAAAATTTATTTTTTTCTAAATTCCAAACACATATTGGACAAACTATCTATATCAAATAACAGCTAAGGACCGTCTACACTGCTAGACCTTTTCAGTTTTTTTATTTAACTTTTCACAATACTGTAATATACAATACAGTAGTTTGATGAGCTCCCATGTTAAACAAGCCAGTGAATCCGTACTCTGTCTGCCTGACTCCCGCCGCCCCTTAAGTTGTATGTCAAAATGTTCGGCCTTGATTTTGAAACTAAAGTTATAAAACGGATTTCGTTAACAATAACGTCCCAATTCTTTTTACCTGCTTAAAGTGCAAGTCACACTTGGGAATATTGAGTATAGGTTTGAGGCGTTCCAAAAAGTAATTTTTGGTAAACGCATTAAGTTTTTTGAAAAAAATACTTCCACTTCGTTGGAGTACCTAGTCAATGCAATAAATATTTCAAGAGTAAATAAGTTTTAAGTAAAAACATTTATGGCCTTGTTTTGCAACTAAAGTTATAATTACGATTTCGTTAACTGTACAATCCCAACCCTATACCTGCGATCTTTAAGAGTTGTCTACCTGCTAACATCGCAAATAGCACCTATTAATTTTTTGTAGGTTTTAAGTTAGAATTTTATAACATCTTTACGAGTAGGAAAGTATTTAAAATTAAAATATTGTGGCAAAAAATTATTTATAGATTGTCCGAGCCTCAAGAGTCCCAGAGCATTAAGCTACCCTCGCACTCCGACGCGCACACACCCTCACACCCGCAGCCAGTGGGTTATGCAGCTCAACCTCTGTAGTAGAGTTATGGACATCCTAGTTGGCGAAACGCTATACTACTCATTCCTCCTGACAATTGCGTACTGTCCTGCATGAAGACATTGTTTCACAACTACTGTCTCTGACTATTCTTATAAAATTGTGTTTTACGATATCTATTTATACCTAATTTATATTTACCCATGAATAGTTTATTCAACAACAATTATATTTACATAGTAGGATTTTAAAACTAGAAACCGAAAGATAAGGAATGAGAAATGTTTTTAGTCATGCCGAGTTATGAGTCTGTTTCCGCAAAGGGTAGTAGTTTCTGGACTACCTATTACTGCCTGTTGTTTCGATGACTCACATACTACGCCTTAGTCTGCAAAATTTCTATTTTATTTGTTTTGTTTTAGGTTAATATTTTTGTAATTTTTGAATTCTGCATTTTATTTCATGAAAATAGAGTCTAAATACGAAATGACTACGAAATTCCTTACTGTAGGTCTATCTTATAAAGGGGCCAAATGATCAACTCGACTTTGTAATATCAGTTTCTTAGACTTTATTTTAATATACACTTATCTATATATATAAAAGCGAAATACCACTCACTCACTCACTGACTGACTCACTCATCACGATTTCTCAAAAACTACCAAAGGGGTTTGGGGGGATCAAAGTTATTAAAAAACGATTTCTTCAAAACTACCAAACGGATTGGAATGAAATTTGGTATGTAGCTTCCTCTAGGGCCATAGGTGCTCACTAAGAAAGGGTTTGAAAAAATTCGAAATTTTAGGGGGGTATGGGGTGATTGAAGTTATCAAAAAACGATTTCTTCAAAACTACCGAACGGATTGGAATGAAATTTGGTATGTAGCTTCCTCTAGGGCCATATGTGCTTGCTAAGAATGGGTTTTAAAAAAATTCAAAATTTTAAGGGGGGTTTGGGGGGATCAAAGTTATTAAATCACGATTTCTTCAAAACTACAGAACGGATTGGAATGAAATTTGGTATGTAGCTTCCTCTAGGGCCATAGTGTTCACTAAAAAAGGGTTTCAAAACATTCGAAATTTTAGGGGGGTTTCAGTGTAAAAAATACTAAATCACGATTTCTCCGAAATTACCGAACAGATTGGAATGAAATTTGGTATGTAGCTTCCTCTAGGGCCATAGGCGCTCGCTAAGAAAGGGTTTAAAAAAATTCTAAATTTTAGGGGGATTTGGGGGGGATCAAAGTTATTAAATCACGATTTCTTCAAAACTACCGAACGGATTGGAATGAAATTTGGTATGTAGCTTCCTCTAGGACCATAGGTGCTCACTAAGAAAGGATATGAAAAATTTCGAAATTTTAGGGGGGTTTGGAGGGATCAAAGTTATAAAAAAACGATTTCTTCAAAACTACCGAACGGATTGGGATGAAATTTGGTATGTAGCTTCCTCTAGGGCCATAGGTGATCACTAAGAAAGGGTTTGAAAAAATTCGAAATTTTAGGAGGGGTATGGGGTGATCGAAGTTATTAAATCACGATTTCTTCAAAACTACCGAACGTATTGGAATGAAATTTGGTATGTAGCTTCCTCTAGGGCCATAAGTATTCACTAAAAAATGGTTTTAAAAAATTTGAAATTTTAGGGGGATTCGGGGGTAAAAAATACTAAATCACGATTTCTCCAAAATTACCGAACAGATTGGAATGAAATTTGGTATGTAGCTTCCTCTAGGGCCATAGATGCTCACTAAGAAAGTGTATGAAAAATTTCGAAATTTTAGGAGGGGTTTGGGGGGATCAAAGTTACTGAAATCATAATTTCAGATCTTTTATTATTATGACAATAGTGCTTTTATTATTTAAGATCTATATATATATATAAGCCAAATACCACTCACTGACTGAACACTTAAAAAGAATACAATTACGTTAAAAAGACTGAAAATACCAACCACCACGGGCAACGCCGTACGGGTCAGCTAGTTAATCTATATATATGAAATCGAAATACCACTGACTCAGTGATGATCAGAGTCAGATCATTGGTATTTTTTGATATGTTTTGTCTTATCAAAAAATATTTTGATGTGTTTTTGATAAGATCACTCAAACATATTAACTTGAGGCTTAACATAGAAATAGAAATAGAAATATATTTATTTGCCAGAATCTTTTTTTTTACAAACAAAATTTACAAACCCTGTACAATCTTTTTTTTACAAACAAAATTTACAAACCCTGTACAATCTTTTTTTTTACAAACAAAATTTACAAACCCTGTACAATCTTTTTTTACAAACAAAATTTACAACCCTGTACAATCTTTTTTTTTTACAAACAAAAATTTACAAACCCTGTGCAATCTTTTTTTTAAACTAAAATATATTAAATATCCTAAAACATGAACATGAAAAAAGAAACACAATAATTATTACAAAATTTAGGTAAAAAAATATACACAAAAAACTATAGGGATTCATCATTAAATTGATATGGCAAGTACCTCATTAGCCTAAGCTGCGTTGAGGTACTTTCATTATTTTTAAACTAATAAATAAAATAAAATTGCAGAAGACAGGTGCTCACACAAGATTTATAATTACAATAAAATTCACTATAGAAAATAAATTAAGTTTTATTCTTTACTTGAAAAAATATTCCTCAACCTGTTCCATATTAAATGTAAAGAGCCATTGTTTTAACTCTTTAGAAAACCCTGCAAGACTGGTGGTACTGCTAATATGCATCGGAATTTTATTAAATATTTTATAAACTACATTAGAGTAAAATTTTTTAAAAGCTTCAAAATTTGGCCGAGGTAGTGTAACTCTATTTAATGACTTAAGCCTCGCAGAGTGAACATATGAATCTGATATATACTGGCCACCCCTCACAAAAAACAAACGCAATACTCGAAAAATATAAAGATGTCTTAAAGGTAATATTTTAAGTTCTTTAAAGTAAGGAAAAGAATGTTCAGTTCTTCTTAGTTTAAACATTTGTCTTATTATAGCTTTTTGGGCAATTATTATTAGATTAACAATAGTGGGGTATACACCACCCCAGCAACTCAATCCATACTGTATTTTACTGTTAATAATAGCAAAATAAATTGATCGTAGTACAGATATAGGACATACATACTTAAGCATAAAACATTTAATGCTCCCTTATGCTCTAGATGCGCAATAAGACGGGATTTTAAAATATTTTGCGTTTAAGGTTATTAAAACGTAAAAAGCGTTAGAAAATATAGATATAAGTCAAATGATATTGACTCACTATTCATCACTATATCTCAAAATCGACAAAACATATTAACTTGAGACTTATCATAGCGGTTCCCCTTATGCTCTAGATCGAGTGTAGTAATGTTGTTTTCTACGTATTGGAAAACTTGAATTTTTGAATACGTTGAAACTTTTTTTAAATCAAATAAAATTCAGGTCTCCAGATATTCTAGCTCATTTAAACAAAAAAAAAAAAAAAAACTGCACTGCAGTCTGCAGATATGATTATGCGCCATATTATTGAAAGGTAGAATTTGCACAGGCCTCACTAAAGCCGTAGCCAGGAATTATATGTGGGTAGGGGGGAAGCCTTCCGGGGGGGGGGGGGGGCCGGGGGTTGGTTGGGGAAGGGGGGGGGTCCGAGGGTCCTCTCCCGGAAAATTATTAAAAATGTTTAAGTTTACTGCATGCGGCAGAATATCATCTGCCCGTCCACCCGGCGCAGTGGTTCCGTGAACGGCAGAGCGTCTGCAGTGCTGACTCAATTACTGAGTAATTACTCAATTACTGTAATTACTCAATTACTGCTGACTCAATCAGAGAGATCAGCTTGCGACATATGGTCACAGAGTACAGAATAGACTCTGCTCTACGTGTACCGGTACGGGTATTGGTTCAGAAAGTGAAAATACAGTTTCTACATTTACACACTGTTTTTATCTTCACCAATGTGATCGAGTTTTAACACTCTTTTAATAGTTTTTCATGATGTAGGCTTAACCAATGATCAGTATTTTTATTGTTTTCAAGATTTCGAAGGGGTTGATTCACTAGGGCAGGTTACGGCCTTGGGCTTCATCCCCACACCCTAGCTCGGCCTCGCTCCACAGTACAACACAATTATTATGCATAAGTTTATATCAGATACAACAGGTAGAAAATGATTGTTAAAAAAATGATGATTTAAGAAAAAACTCTTTTTGTAGCTATAAACCTTCTACAGGCATTTTTTTTTAGGTGGATAGCCTTTTCTTTTCTTATTCTGCCCGTCTCCATGGGTCTAGGGCCTGTGCTGAGAGCTAATAGACAGAATAAGAGAGCGAACTGCTACAGTACAAGGTAAAAAGTACTGACAAAAATCAAGGGTTTTGGGCGAGGCTCGAACCTGGGACGTTCTGCCCGACACAGGTCCGGAAGCGGCGACCTAACCAACTGAGCCACCAGCTCGCTCAATCAATAAGAATCAAGAAAAAATAGCGTTCTAAGAAAGTTTGTTTTCCTTTGAAAACATTGTAGTAGATAGCATTGATTGCTTGCTGGTCAACTTTGCCCATTAGACATGCATTACAGAACTCTTTGATTGTCCACCGTGTTGTTATTATTGGTAAATTAAAATACTGAAAATATGAAGGTAGTGTAGTTCCTTACCAGCTTTCGATTTGTTTCTCCAAATATTTAGCTGTTTAAGAAATATCGTAATTTGAATGTTTAAAGTTGCTGTCATTTTGAAACGGCTCGACTGATTTGGCCGTTAACGAACTCGACCGAGGTGCCAAATTTAATTAAAACCGATCCAGGGTCCAGGCGTTCGATCGTTAGAGGGGTTACATACTGACAGACACTCGCACACACAAACGAAGATTTTTCTTTTTTATCCCTTAATTTACAGGATTTTGCTTGCTCATCCAATAAGGATAAGTGATAACCAAAGTTTCTGAAACAAAACTAATGTGATTCATAGCATAACATTGTGGAAAGGGGGGCAGGTGCGAACCATCTTGGTCATTATACCCACCCGTCACTCGTTAAATCCCACTACATGTCACTTTCTACTTTTAGCTAGACCAGTCTTGAACAACTCACTGGGAAGCATAATTTCAAAAGTAGTACTTTGTGGTTGAACTTTTGTTCGTTTCGGTCAAACACTACTTCTGTTAAAAGGTTTTCGGTTAAGAGAGGTTTTACTAAAGAAGTTTTGTGATTAAACAACTCATTTTATTGTAGGTGAATAAATGATAAAGGGTATTAGGAAATAGGGTGGGGGAGTGGTGCCTTCAGGCATCTTCGGTCAATTGCTGCATACGGGAAGTACGACTTCGGGTGTACGTACTCGACAAATACCACGGAAACTAGTTCTGTGGCCAATACCTTTCTACCATTAATTCAAATATCGTTAATCGTTCTATAAAGTAGGTGCAACTCCTGGAAATATAAATGGGTCCAGGTCCCGGACCGATATTGCGAGTGCGGGACTGATATACAGACAATGAGTCACATAGCAAATGATTGCCCTTTACGATACCAGGGGGACTAGCTCGTCAACACGGGAAAGCTTGATGAAGTGGTGCTTTCATGGATTAGACAGCTGGATTTGGATCTTTGAAGACCGATATGATGTATCTTATTATTTACTGTATTTTTTTACGTATCATTTTATTCCCTATTTATTTATTTTATTCGGTAACACAGGCATTTTTTTTGTTGACGATAAGTTTATTTAATTATATTTGTAAAGTATGGTAACTGATATAGGAAAACCATACGCTAGATAAATACCGAGACCTAAAGCCGGTTGGGGGGAAGGGCTCTTGAGTCACCCGAGTATTGCTAGCAAAACCTCGCTACACGGGTTACACTCCACAGGCCTACTATTTTTTATAATTGTATTCGCATGACTGTACCTTGGAAACTAGTCCAAATAATTTTAAACAAAACACATCAAATGAACTGCAATGCATAAAGTACACTAACGTGTACTCTAGTATTGTATGTAAATACTAGATTTATAATATTTACGATAATGACTTATTTTAGTATGGAATACTGAAGATCAACAAAACTCTAAATACCGGCCGAGACGCACTAAACACAAATTCTATTTTTATTTGGTAAAAACTATGTTTAAGCAGAAAAAAATACAATAAAACAACAATGGATAATTACGTTCGTTAAGAAATGCAGATTAAAATTATTTAACTTTGGCTTGAATTAGTGGTTAATTAAACCGATGACAACAGGTTTGTTTGATAAAAACGTGCAATCCCAATGATTTTAAACGCAGGCGAGAAGACGGACGAATAATATCGTCACGTGACTCAAAAGGCCTGATAGTTGACGAGAGGCCCTGGTTCGACACACTGCTGGTGCACCGTGCGTAGAGTTTTCTCTACAACTGTAGACATCACTATATTTATTTAGTAGACTTTGTCAAAAATAATAGACTTTGTCCGAGCACTTACCGGGGGGTCCAGGGAATTGAAAAATTATGGAATTTAGGAAAATTAGGAATGCTAAAATAGTGCATTCATACTAATTTAAATTTTAAATGATCCTAATTACTACTAATTTTCTAGATAGGTTATTTAAAAAAAATAAAGTGCATTATGTGTGAAAATATACAATCTGGTTCTTTGGAGTTTAAACAAGGAGTTTAAATTAAAGAAAAGCACACAGCTAAGTTCATTTAGCCATACAAAAATACTTTTTTTCCCAGGAAATTATGAAAGATTCCTAAGAAAATACAATTACAAACATTTTTCAAAGTTGATAATTGCTTAAAATGCCTCTTTATGTAGATTTGGCATCGGCAGTCGGAAGGTCCGAGGTATACACCACTTCGACTTGACAACACTGCCGGCAGCTAAATGTACCCATACCAAACCGATATGGCAGCCAATAGGGGCCAATATATCCACGCTGCGCCGAATAGCCGCAATCTTGCTGCTGCCAAATAGCACCAATATTGAAACATAATCCTAAAGGAGTCATAAATTAATAAAAATTTAATATAGTGGTCCGTAAAAGGTCACAATAAATTTATCAACTTAAAATATGGATATACTCTTCTCTAAAGGGTAGCAGCCAAATGGCTTACTTTTTGACGGCCGCCAAATTGATAGGTGTATTTATATATATGTATATAAGACAGTAACTGTTAAGGTCAAGGCAATTCAATCAAAAATCAACAAAAACTTCCGACTAATTACAATAAAAAATCATAAAAACTAAAACGATAACGGTATTACTGTACTGTTAATCTAATAACGAAAATGATTGATCTATTTGCATTTAATATTTAATTTTACAATATTAATAATAATAATGTATTATTATTTTTATACACACATATACGTTACATACATTTTTACATTATACACGTTACATACATTCAGGGGCTGATCCAGGATTTTTTTTGGGGGTGGGGGGGGGGCACCACCCCTGGTCGGGGGTATGAAATACTCCTAAGGAAAATAATTGAACTCATGATTAAATTAAAAAAGAATTGAGTTTGAAAACTAGTTTTACGTTCGGGTTTTAAGCTAATAAAGAAATTGGTATGCAATTCAGTTAACTTCAACTTCATTTAATATATTACATTCACACTGACAGTGTCAACACATGAAATAGAAAAAATGTATGGTTCAATATATATAACAAAATTAATCAAGATACACCTAATACAATTTTCAATTGATTGCTCGATCCTCCGTCATAGTAGTCCTTAGCTATGTTTTTATCCTCCGTAGAGCTGAAAAAGACCGCTCAGCTGCAGTGGCGTAGCCAGGATTTATTTTCGGGGGGATCTCTCCCGGAAGAAAATTTTGAAATTTACGTCATCAAAATGACGTTTTATGTCGTCCTAGACTCATGAAAATAATAAATATGTGTTAAAACTTTCCAATTTGTTTAGGTATTTTTAGCGAATTTGTATAGGAGATTATAGCTACTGCTATGGTTTGCATTTTTTCTTTAACGCAGTCACATTTACCAACTGATCCAATGAATGACATAGATTGGTTTCCTGATTTGTACAGTGTCTTGTAAATGGAATGGAAAATGGACCGCAAATGGCGAATGGACAGGTTTAAAGTAATACATTAACATTTATTTTGATTGTTTTGTGTTATTGTTAATTACATAACACAAGTAATTTGACAAAAGAGAATGTATTGTACTTTTGTACATACATATATATTGTCAGTAATATTTATTGCACTATATTAGCGTCTACTACATAAAATAATTGTCATGAAACAAACAGTTCTGTCTGAAAGTTCTTGCCTATGCCTAAAGTTCTTGTAAATTTAAATGTTAACTTTATAAAATAATTTTTCTGTTCCCTTTTGACATCACATCTAATACGTCATTAGCAGTAAACTTTGCAGGGTAGTAAATTGACATGAGTGCGAGTCTAGTCAGCCGTTCACTTTCCATGCTGTTCCGAAGGTATGACTTAATTCTATTCAACGAAGAAAACAATCTTTCTATTTCAGTTGTGGATCCTGGTAGTGTAGCTAACACACATAACAAGTGGTGGTTGTTTGGATAGAAGTTTTTGTCACACTCGTCCAAGACTTGCATGAGTTTGTGGGGTCTGTCTTCTTGTTCAAACTTTTGACACTTTGCACATCAGAGAAGATATTCTGATTTCACTTCTGATTCTGACGCACTGTCACTATAAAACATTTCCAGTTTACCAATAGCCTCCACTTTTTCAGAACTCGCATATTTTGGTATCAGAATCTCAAGTGATTGTAAAATGTCTCTGTTTTTTCCAAAGCGCTCAACTAAGGCAGAAATTAGTCCGTCCAAGCAAGGAACGAAAATTGTTTTCCGAAAATACTCCTCAGGGCTGTTGTGCGGGTGATTATCTCTCGTTGTTTGCCTAACAGTTTGGCGGGGCACGTCTATATCACTTTGAAAAATGTCACCTGCAATCACTTGGGCTTTTTTAAATAGGCCTGAAAATTGTTGCACATCATTATCAGCTGATGGTTCACGTAAATATTTGAAAACATCAAGGATGTTATCGGCGAACCTTAAAGCCGATGACAGGTTACATTGTGGACTTAAAAGGTATTTAGATAGTGGTAAAGTTAGGTTGAAGACAAAGTCGCAACAACCAAGCCCAAAATAAAACTACCTTTCTCGACTGCAGCTAAAAGTGTCGATGCCGTTGTTGATATTGCTCTGTGAGTACAAGAAAGATCTTGAAGGCTTAACACTATAGCTGGAAATAGTTCAATAAATGAAGTAACTGCGTCTTGCCTTTCGATAAATCTAGTCTCACAAAGACCCAATAGGCGTTTCTTCTTTGATTCCGGTACCAAGGCTTTTATGTTATTTTTCAACATTTCACCAGCCTGTGAGTTGTTTCTAAACATATTGAGACTTCTGCTACAGTACCGAGGCAATTTCGAATGGAGGGGACTGCAGGAGAATCACTCAGAACTAAATTCAAGCGGTGTGCTGCACAGTGAACATACAATGCTTTAGGGAAAACTTCTTGTATTCTCTGATGAACACCAGATAAGTGGCCACTAAATGTCGAAGCTCCATCATAGCCCTGGCCGACTAACTTGTCCATATTAAGGCCCAAACCGCTACACATATCAAAAATAGTTTTACTTACTGTTTTTGCGGTCAAATCACATAACTGTGTAAATGATACAAAATCTTCTTTCAATATAGGCCTAAGTGTAGTGTCATTTGACACATATCAAATACACAGAGAAAATTGTACCTTTCCAGAAACATCTAGTGTTTCGTCTCCCAAAATGGTAAAACATTCGGCATTATTTATAGATTTTACAAGATCTGTTTGAATCAAATTTCCACAAATACGTATGACCTCATTCTGAATGTCTGGGCTAAAATACATAGCATTACGATTACTTTTTTCAAGGTGTTCCTTTAAATCAGCTTAAAGTTTAAATACAACTATCTTTTATTTCTTGTTACCGCAGGGTGACCCCTTCCCAGACACCCCACAAATAAAAAATTCCTTAAATAACCCCATTCCTCTCACCAACCCCAGATTTTGAACCATTACAAAAAAACTGTTTGTCTTAAATTTATTTGTATTTTTGATAACTTAACCCAATCTAAGGAGAAACCAAAGGGTGACCACAACTTTCTTTATATTAAGATTACCGATTTAAATATTATTATGTGAATTCAACACTATAATTGACGTGTTGTCAATTTAAAAACACGTTTTTAAGTTATACAAGGAAATTATTATTCTTTGGTTAAGTTAAATTTTTTTAAATATTTTAAAACAGTTTTTTTAAAAGTAATATGTAAATAACATACACAAATCTTGACGGGTAAGAATAGTTGGTAGGCATACCGTTTTAAAAGTAGCCATAGGAAAATAGAAATATTTAAACTAAACTAAAAAGAAACTAACCTATATATCGTATGTTTAAAATGTATTATTTTTAATAAAATGCCAGGTTTTAGTTTCAAAATTACTTTTAGATACTACAAACGAACAATAAAGAAGAAATAAAATACGAATGTATTCAGTAATTTATGAACTCGAGATAATAATAACTTAATATTATACATTTTTGTGAAGGAGTATTTTTGGTTCTCTATAGTATATATAATAACCAAAACTGTCAGTCCAGATTGAAAAACAAATATTTGTAACTCCTAACTTTTTAAATATAATTTGAACAATCGTACAAAAAAAACAAAATGTGTAATATTATTCTATTGTAATAAAAATTCTATATAACATTGAGTTTAAAAATATGTTTTGTCCTTATACGTTTAAAACTTCAAAAAAGTTTTTACCTGATATGAACTCGATTAATCATACACTTTTTTTACAAAAAGGTTGTAACCATAGAAAAAAATTACCCTGTTTTTTCCTTCATTACAAAAATGTTATTAATTTTTTTTTATAAAGATAAAAATCTTTAAAATTATAAAAAAAATATTATTTTTTCACAGTTTTGAAAATTGTTGTGCTTGAATGGAGATATATTAGTAATGAATTTAGTTTAATGAAGATTTATATATTTTTTAAACCCTCGGTATAGATTTTCAATAATACTTATTCATTAAAATTACCAGAAGTATATCATCAACGGATGTTTGATCCTATTAGAAAAATGGAACAAGGGTTATGAAGGTTAGAAAAATATAGTACATTTTTGTGAAGGTGTATCCATGAATTGAAAAACAAATATTTGTAAGTCAAATTTTTAAATATTTACCGAACCCTTTTAAGAAGAAAAAGAAACTCACTTTGAATAACTATTATATCAAATTATATATAACACTGAGTTTTAAAATATATTTTTTTTGACCTTATGTGAAGTAACAATATTTTAAACATATCAGTTATTTTTGTAAAGGTTCACAATTTGTAATAACTATTATAACAAAATGTGTTTGTAAATTATTTTAGATTGCACTTGACGATCTCCTCTAAAATAATTCATAGAAACAGTGAAACTGAGTAAGACATTACAGGGAAGAATCTAATTCAATCGAAATACCTTTAGGCACATTAGGAAGGTGGTGCAAAATTAACCGACCTTAACCAACCTTGAAATAATCATACAACGGTGTTATGTTAAACATCGTGAATTAGTTTATGAAATATATAGAATGTTGTTAGAATATTCTGACTGAAAACACGATTTAAAGTTAAAACAAGGAAACTAATATTCTTTCGTTAAGGAACCATTTTTCGAAATATTTCAAAACAGCTTTTTCAAAAATGGATTTTGGTTCTCTATAGTATATTTTACTTCGATCTTTGAAAACAATAGTTATTTTGTTCAAATTATAATCATACGTAAGTATTAAAAATAAAATATTAAAATTATACAAATAATATAAATGGTGATTTTTTTTTAAATTTCCAATATGTTTCAAATATATTTGAGATATGAAACATAATTACACCAAAATTAAAATCAAATATTTGTAAATCATAACTTTTTAAATATCATCGAAACTCTGCTTAGGAAAAAAAACATAATTTGTAAAAAGTGTTTATAAAAATTTCTATATAACCAGTGATTTTAAAATATTGTTTAGTCTCATATTTTGTAATAGTAATAATTTTATAATATTTAAAACATAACAGTTATTTTTCAAATTGTTATACCTAATATGTACTCAACTACAAACAATATAAATGGTGAATTTTTAATCTAAAACTTGTTTCAAATACATTTGAGTTATAAAAACCTAATTACATCAAAATTAAAATCAAATATTTGTAAGTGAAATAACTTTTCTAAATATCGTCGAAACTCTGCTTTTGAAAAAAAAAAATTTTTAATTTATTTATAAAATCAACTATATAACCACTGAGTTTAAATATTGTTTGGTTTTATATATGTTATAGTAATAATTTTTAAATTTTTAAAACATATCAGTTGTTTTTCAAAAAGGTTTTACCAGATATGTGTTCAACTAATCTTACATTTTTTTACAAAAGGCTGTAATCACAGAAAAATTACCGTGTTTTGTTTTGTTTTTTCTATAAACAAATTGTATTTTTATTAAGATGAAAATTTTAAACACAGTTTTGAAAATTTTCATTTATGAGTGGTGATATATTAGTAATGAATTTAGTTTAATAAAGAGTTATATTTTCTAATCCATAACATGAATAAAAAAGGCGATTTACCTACCACCGACTTGAAATATATTTACAACCGCTGAAAACCCTAAACTACTTAAGGGTGTGCAAAACCATCATGAAAGAGTCCAATAAAGTCCTCTAAAATATAACTTATCTTTAGTCGAATTTTGAAGATATGTTTTCGTAGGGGACGAAAATTGTAAATTATATATTTTAAGAGTTCAGTCAGCATACGTTTATTGTTTATAATTGATTTATATAATAAATAAGAACGCATCGACTTATGTTATTTTTGAAACATTAAAGTGCAGTTATATAATTTCTAAGTGGTTCACTTAATATTACATTCTTTATTTTCAGAAATCCCGAATAAAATGGACTCTTGGTAAAACAAACGTCCCATATAGCTGTTATTCAACTGCAATATTTAAGACTTGTAATAAGTATTTTGAAATCATACAACAACTATAATAGATTACTATTCATTAAAGTAGTTGAAATTAGAAACGTTGGGGTTGACTTCGGAAATATTTCATAAATAGGATGGTTATTGTTTAATGCATATTAGTATTATTTTGTAGCGTTTGGTGTTTAGTTATTGTAATAAATGTAATAATTGACTTCCAAGGTTTTAAGAATAACTCTAACGAATTTATAATAAAGGAATTAGCAATAACATCTACAGATAGGAAATATTGTCAGCACTATATTGTCGGACCGCTTTTCGAATTTAATACGTTATCCGGAAAAGAGAATGTAACTGGTTAACTCATAATTATCATGGTTTAAAGTGGGGCGACGGTTCGACCAGTTATGAATCGTTGATAAAAGAATTGAAATGCATCTGTGAAAAATGAATATTATTTACGTCAAGGGTAAAGAAAAAAGTGTATTTATTGAACATATTTTGGAGAAAGAAGTTATAAATTTAGAAGATTTACATTGTCCTTCTCTTGGACTTTTAAACTCGAACGAGACATTTAAACGTTGTTTTTTCACAATAGTCAAACTAAATTTGTGTGCGCTCTAAATAATGTGGAAGTATTAAATGATTGGTTTAACAAAAATGTACTCAACAGAAATAATGTGATTCAAATAATAAAAACTTGATTTTAGTGGAACTTATTGTAATGTGATTAGATATGCTTGTAAAGTATTTTAGACTGCACTTGTTTTATAAACACATTAACAAATGTAAGTTTTCCAATATTAATAACATTTTTTAAATATTACTATGCTGAGGTGTGTTTCTGAATTAATTATATGTAAATTTTTTTATACAAGTATTGATAAATATTTGTAATTTTTGAAGCAAATAATTTTTTCCTACAAAAGTGTAAGTATTATTATTTGATCCCGTTATTAAAAATATGTAGTTGAAATGATAAATTCTGATAAATGGTAAGATTTTATTATTATATAAAAATAAAATGTGATACAAATAATCAAAACTTGATTTTAGCTGAAACTATTGTAATGTGATTAGATATGTTTGTAAATTATTTTAGACTGCACTTGTTTTATAAAAACATTAATAAATGTATGTAAGTTTTCCAATATTTAATAACATTTGTAAAATATTATTATCCTGAGATGTGTTTCTGAATTAATTATATGTATATTATTTTATCTAAGTATTAATAAATATTTGTAATTCTTTAAACAAATAATGTTTTCTACAAAAGTGTTAGTGTTATTATTTGATCCCTTTATTAAAATTATGTAGTTGAAATGATAAAGTCTGATAAATGGCAAGATTTTATTAACATAAAATACAGTACGCAACATAAAACAATAATTATCATTAATATAAATTAGTATATTGCAAATACTATGTTTAAAATTTCATCACTACCAAATTGAAAAAAAAATAGAATGTAAATGGTTAACTTATAAATTATCTTGGTTTAAAATGGGATAAGGTTTAATAAATTACAGGATGTTTATGAAGAGGGTTGAAATCTATCTGTGTAAAATTAATATTATTCATGACTCTTGAGTTAGTTACCAAACTTTTATAATATTTCAGTTAAACCAAAAAACAAATTCACCCAGTTTTTATGTTAACCAAACCCAATTCCGGTTTTTACCCAATTCTTATTGGTAAACCTCTAATTTTTACCCCGACTCTTAGGTTAAACACAAAAATTGTACTCAATTCTTAGGTTAACCCCAAAAATGTCACCTATTTTTTATATAAACACCTAAATGTTTACCCAATTATTAGGATTAAAATATGAATTTTTACCCAATTCTTAGGTTAACAGCCAAGATTTCACCCAATTCTTAGGTTAACACCATAAATATTTTACTCTTCTGTTCTAATGTTAGACATTGCATTTTGTATTTTAAACAAATTATAATAACATTTACAAAAATATCATCAAGTATTTATCTCTAAAGAAACATTTTGGAATAAATTTCTTTCTTTTTTTAAAACTAAAATATCGACCAGATATTATTTTATTTAGTGTATGGTTTTGAAAACAATATTTAATATTACTACGCTCATACAAGGAAATGCTCAAATTTGGATATTTAAAACCCATATCTCGGATAGGGGTTCTCATAAAATCAATATTCTGTAGACACACCAAAATTTTCACGTAATGTTACAAAGTTTCCAATATAATGTTAGGTTTGAGTCAGGGTGACTCTTGAGTTAGTGACCAAACTTTTATAAAATTTAAGTTAAACCAAAAAAATTTCACCTAGTTTTTAGGTTAATTAACGATTGTTTACTCAATTCTTATTGTTATACCTCTAATTTTTACCCCAACTCTTAGGTTAAACACAAAAATTGTACCCAATTATTAGGTTAACCTCAAAAATGTCAAATAGTTTGTAGGTCAACTCGAAAATGTTACTTCTGCATCTTAGGTTAACACCCAAAATATCACCCGATTCTTAGGTTAAACTAAAAAAATTTCACTCAATTCTTAGGTTAAACTAAAAAAACTTCACCCAATTCTTCGGGTTAAACAAAAAAAATGTTTACTCTGTTTTAATAGTTGTCTAACAAGGCTAGGCAACTGCTGTCTAGCATTAAAACAGAGTAAACATTTTTAATTCTAGAAATTTTAATGAGTTTCGATGATATTTAAAAAGTTATGATTTACAAATATTTGATTTTAATTTTGGTGTAATTATGTTTCATAAGTGTATGATAAATCGAGTTCATATCAGGTAAAAACTTTTTTGAAAGAAATAACTTATAAGTTTTAAACGCATAAGGACAAAACATATTTTTAAACTCAATGTTATATAGAATTTTTATTACAATAGAATAATATTACAAATTTTGTTTTTTTTGTACGATTGTTCAAATTATATTTAAAAAGTTAGGAGTTACAAATATTTGTTTTTCAATCTGGACTGACAGTTTTGGTTATTATATATACTATAGAGAACCAAAAATACTCCTTCACAAAAATGTATAATATTAAGTTATTATTATCTCGAGTTCATAAATTACTGAATACATTCGTATTTTATTTAATTCTTTATTGTTCGTTTGTAGTATCTAAAAGTAATTTTGAAACTAAAACCTGGCATTTTATTAAAAATAATACATTTTAAACATACGATATATAGGTTAGTTTCTTTTTAGTTTAGTTTAAATATTTCTATTTTCCTATGGCTACTTTTAAAACGGTATGCCTACCAACTATTCTTACCCGTCAAGATTTGTGTATGTTATTTACATATTACTTTAAAAAAAACTGTTTTAAATATTTAAAAAAAATTAACTTAACCAAAGAATAATAATTTCCTTGTATAACTTAAAACGTGTTTTTAAATTGACAACACGTCAATTATAGTGTTGAATTCACATAATAATATTTAAATCGGTAATCTTAATATAAAGAAAGTTGTGGTAACCCTTTGGTTTCTCCTTAGGTTGGGTTAAGTTATCAAAAATACAAATAAATTTAAGACAAACAGTTTTTTTGTAATGGTTCAAAATCTGGGGTTGGTGAGAGGAATGGGGTTATTTAAGGAATTTTTTATTTGTGGGGTGTCTGGGAAGGGGTCACCCTGCGGTAACAAGAAATAAAAGATAGTTGTATTTCCACTTTAAGTTTATTTGGGGGTGGGATTTATTTTTAGTCATGGATCCACCTGCGTTAAAAGAGAGAGTTGATTTTAGTCTTAGGTTTATAGGGGAGAGGGTAACCTTGGGTAAGGTTTAAAAAAAGGTGGGGATTGGATTTATTTTTATTTATGGATCCACCTGCATTAAAAGAGAGAGTTGATTTTAGCCTTAGGTTTATAGGGGAGATGGTACGTTTTTGGGATGTTGGGTGAGATTTTTGGGGAGGTTGGGATGAATTTTTGAAGTGAGGGGTGACCCTGGAATAATTGGGTGGTGGGTGGAATTTTTGGGGAATGATCAGGGAATAAATGGGTGGTGGGTGGAATTTTGGGGGTGGAGGGATGAATTTTTGGACCTGGGGCTGGAAAAAGGGGGTGGTAGGAGGGTTTTGAAGGGGGTGGTGAGGAGAATTTTCTGGTCTGGGGCGGGAACAAGGGGGTGGTAGGTGGGAGGCGGTGGGTGGAATTTTTGGGCCGGGGGGCGGAAAAAGGGGGTGGTAGGAGGCATTTTGGGGGTGGTGGGTGGATTTTTCGGGGCAAATTTTGGGGTTGGGGTGACCCTTGGATCCAGCTGGGGTATACTCCCCTTATTACCTCTACTCACAGGAGATACTCGTTATTTTTTAATTCTAATTCCATAAATGGTCAATACCTAATATATAAAAATTAATATTTGCTTGTTCGTATTTTATGCGCTACTATACCGTTTATCCGATTGTGATGGGACTTTTTGCTAAATGTTCAGGATTTTTCCGTTGCTGGAGCAACGTGCCGGGTACCAGCTAGTTTAGAATAAAAATTCGTGTGTAGTTTAATTCTAACTTCATATTTGGTCAATATTTGTAATAAATTTATAGTATGTTTTTTACAGCTAACAAACATGAAATTTGTTTAAACAATTGTAACTTCATATATGGTCAATATTTATAATAAATGTATAGAATGTTTTTCGTACATCTAACAAAATATGAAATCTAGTTTTTTTTATTCTAGCTTCAAATGTAGTCAATATTTACAGTAAATTTATAAAAAGTTTTTCGTACATCTAACAAAAGGCAGAAATTTTAAACAAAGAAACAGCCCTCCCCCTCTCCCTTAGTCCTTCGTGGTAGAAGATAGTAATTCGTGGTTTCAGTTTAGTCAAGTAAAGTGTTTTTCACAAGACAATTTTACATTTGGTTAGAAACATGGGGTTTGGAGTCGTTATTTTTAGTGACATTTATTTTCAATCAAAATATTGTTTATTACTAGTGTAAACACTCAACTGCAGCATCTATTCAAGAATTTAGTTACGAAACCTGGGAATGTTTTAGGCCAAGTTTGTTCAAATTCGGTTAAATATTTCTCAAGCTAGAACAGTACATGACTACTTGAATCGTATAAAATTCCGAATTTCCTACATATTATATTTCAAGTAACGTCTTCAAAAGTTATGCAACTACCTATTTATCGACAAGAACGAACGCGCTAGATAGTGTAAATGCTATTTGGATCAGTTGCTGTATTTTTTTGAGTTATAACTATTTTTGAGCGGCTATTGAGTGGTTTATGTGCTTCTGTTTTAACGAAATAAAACGTGTTTATAATGCTCACGAAAAACAAAAACTAAAAGGTAAACATTTTAACCGTTCATAGTACAACGCAGTAAAATAATAAGAAAAGGCTGATACTTTTGATTTGTAAACTTGACGATAACAGGTAACAATAACTTAAGTATAACAGGTCAAACGTATTTCTAAATGACTAATATAATTCAAATTTAGAATACAAAATTGTTATATTCGTCCTGGATTTAAATTCCTGTTATTGGAAAAATAACAATTTACCAATAAACGGAGAACGAAGTGTTTCAGAACCTAAGTGTAAACAAAGTATAACAGGTCTGTAACGGTCCGTTCACATATAATCTGGATTTTTATTTTGGGTTTAAAACATTGTAAATTTGATAGTGTAACACATGAAGCTAAAACTTGGAATACGTATTTAATATGTATTTTTTATAAAACAAATTAATTTGTTTTGTTACAGGTTCAAAGCTAAAGCAGTTAATAATGTTTAAGATGGAATAACTGGAAAACAGATAAGGTTTTTTTAAACTCTTTTTTTTTAGAGAAGAACAAAATACATTTATAAACATTTTCATTCAGCTTAAAGAATAATATAATAGGACAGGTCCCGTTTGGAATACCCTTGAGTCACATCTTATTTTTGATGAAATTTGGAAACGGATTTCATTGTTATTTAAAAAAAAACTACCACGCTAATTTACTTTAAGGTTAGTATTGGGTTTGTTAGACAACTACCAAGAAATGTGATTTCTTGTCCGTCACTCGAGTTTTGCAGAAACTGTAAACCATTGTTTTGATTTGATTAATTAAAATTGTTTAATTTTGTTTAATTTCCAAGTAGCGGAATATTTGCGGTGGTAAGTTTTAAATTCTATTTGTTTGAAATTAAACTTAAGCAATGTATTTTCGTAAAACCTTTTGTTTTCCTATTTATATTTTTATAAAATTCTATTACATAACACTATGTAGTGTCAATACTTGACTATATTTAAACATTATTACAATTGAAACATATTTTTGAATCAGATTAATAGTTTTGAGTTGAAATGTTATAAACACAAAAAAGCTTCATTACCACTCACAATACAGCGTTTAGATTGACCTGGTCGTAGTGACGTCACAAGTTCTCGTCGATGCAATCTATACGAGCTGCAACTAATGTTATTAAGAAAGTAGTCTATATCATACAATCAAATTCTATCTATTAGTTGAAAGTTTTGAAAAGGTTTGACCTAACCGGTTGAACCTCAAATAACTTATTGTATTTGAAACACGAATTTCTCTATATGTACCATGTAGGTATTGAAATTAACAATATTGCGTAAATATAATCATTATTCTAATATCTAATTTCTGCTTGACCGGCTTGTAGTTTTTCTATTCTTTATGTTTTAAATTGAATTTAACTCCGTAAAACTTTTAGTTTTCCTATTTTATATTTCTTTTTCCTATATTTATTTGTTTTCAACATTGGTTCGTTCATCACTTATGAAACTATTTGTTATTCATTATATTATTACTTTTTTACAACTTACAAAATTTGTAATAGGTGTTGGTTTTTTTATAAAAAGTTTACACTCATTTGTGATAAATATTTATCGTAAATTTAAATTTATTATTAGGCCTACTTGTATACATTTATAATATTTCGTTATATAGTTTTTGCAATGCTAAAAGTATCACAGAATGAATAACAATGAAACAATTTATTTTAAACTTAGTTCCGAGTCCAACTTACTAAATTTAGCCACCTTACTTTATAGGCACTTTAAATTTATTCAAATAATAAATTACTTAAAATAAAGTTATTTATTCAAAATTTAAACTATTCATTCTCAAAGTAAATGAAAAATATAACTGAAATGTATACATTATATCCGTTCATCGTGTAACACGGTAAAATAATAAGGTATAACATTACGGAAAAGGCTGATTTATTAGCTTTATAAAATTTAACTATAACAGGTAAAACTTATTTTTATATGTCCGACATAATGACATAATCCAGTTACCATATACAAAAATATTATATTTGTTTAGTATATAAATTCCTGTTTTTGGAGAAATAAACGGAGAATGAAGTGTTTCAGGACCTTATATATTCAGGGTGTATGCCCTGGACCGAAATAATTGAAAAGTTTATAAAAACATATAGTTTTGATAAAGCTCCGTTTCCAGAAAATCTGTAATATTTTGTTTTGGTATTAAAACATTGTATTTTTGAACCTCGGGGTAAATTTCATTTGTTTGTAGTGTTAGTTAGCTCTATAAGTTGTGTATATACTTTTATAAAGAAGAAGAAGATAAATCTATTTTGTAAAAAAAAGACAAACAAATAAAAGATTATATATAAATGGTTATAAATACCTTGTTTGTCAAACAATCCTTATTTTTTGTGCGACATGTTTCGCCGTTACACAGACGGCATTATCAAGCTACACTTTACAAACACAAGACACTAACATTAACAACATTTATCAACACTATAAAACACTAAAAAAGAAGAAGTTATTCTTGTACATTTGTACACGTTATGTGAATTAAAACTGTCTTTAAGCAGCCACATGTTACACCAGCTGGTTCTACTACTTGACTGGATGAAATCTGAGGTCTTATCTAGATTTGTGTAGATAGGTCTACCCTTCTCTGTTATGTTGTCTGAGCTTGAGATATACGATTTATTAGATCATATATACCTTTAGAATTAAATTTTAGTTTATCATTTAATATATTATTTGGGTTGTTTTTAGTGTGTTTATAGATCTCAAACTCCTCTAGTAGGCCTACATCCATAATTTTTCCTTTCTGCGTTTTATGCAGTATTTCCATATGGTCTTCTATGTTTTTGTATGTATGGTTGTTATCAATCAGGTGTTCGGCAAATGTGGATGTGGGTGTGTTGGGGTTCCTTTTGGGTAGATGTTCCTTAAATCTTGTTTTAAATGTCCTTCCAGTTTGTCCTATGTAGTATTGTGAACATTCGATACAGTTTAATTTGTATACCCCGCTATTACTGTATTTATCATGATTCCCATCCTTTTGATTCATTAATTGACCTAAGCTGTTATCTGTCCTGTAAGAAATGTTGTATCCCTGTTTTTTAAAGGTATTGCGGGTTTGTTTATCAAGCAATGGAGAGAATCGCATTGTGATATATTTGTTTTTATTTTTTATGTCAGGTTTTAGTAATGTTTTGTTTGTTTTTTGGTCTGTTTATAAATATATAACAATCCAATAGGCTACAATGAATTCTATGAAAAAAAGATTATAATAATAATAATAAAAAAAAATAATAATTAAACAAAATTTGGAAATAGAAATATGATGTTCAAATTTGGAATACGTATTTATTATATAATTTTTATAAGTTTGCCAAAAACAAATTTTGTTTCGTAGGCTATGGTTTAAAAATTACAACGGTTATTAGGCTACTGCTTAGCGTGGAATAATAGGAAAACAACTTAACAAACATACTTACCGTTTATGTTTCGATTTTATTCAGCTTAAATAACAATATAATAGGTAAGTCGCCGTTATGAAATAACCATAAGTCACATCTTATTTGTTTATGAAATCTGGAAAATGTATTTCATTGATATTAAAAAAACTACCATCCTCTAAATAATGTTTTTACGCTATCTTGGGTATGATGAGTGTTGATCTACAGAAATTATAAAACATCGTTTTCATTAAATTAATTGTATATTTGTTTTTAAATCTTTTTTTTTAATATCTAATAAGCAATATTTTATTTTATTCCAAAATATCATAAAGTAGTATCATATTTGGAATCATTGCGTCATATTTATCAAGACAATTTCCAAGACAATTAAAATGCCTTATAAACTACAAATATAAAATATCTTACTCGGTAAGGGGACTTTTCGTTACAAATAAAATTCTCCGTACAGGATACAATTCTAAAAAAATTCTAATAATGCAGTAATGCAAAAATAACTGACATTTAAAAATCTTTGGGGGTTGACATTTAATGTATCCGGAATGTTTATATACAGACGCCTTACAAAATAAATACTAATAAGTGACTAAATCTTTTAAGAGATAAAGGCAATTTCTCAACCTAAAAAATATGATCTCTATGTGGTTTAAACTACTTCAAAGTTATTAATTAGTTACCTATCATATTCTAGACTATTGCGCATAATTCGTTACTGTAAAAAGTTACACGAAACAGATGACAACATATTCTTTTGTAAAATAATATCGAATAAAGATTTAACGTATATTAAAACTTTCACATTATTCTTTTTATACACTAGTACATGTTTCAGACATGACTTTAGAAAAGCATACGAGAGGTTATGCAATGCTTGCAACCCTTCAGCCTAAGGATCGGGAAACATTGCAGCAGCTTCAAGTTCCTCGGTATGACCACAGATAAAAGAACTAGTTCTTTTATCTGTGGTATGACACAGCACTGCAGGTAAATAATACTTATGTCAAATATTGCATTGGCTTAATATTACACTCTTGCACTCTCACTCTCACTAAGACTAAATATATTTTAAAAATTTGTTATAGTTTCAAAATGGTGATACTAAATGATTGAAGTTTGTTTTTATATACTATCACAGAGCGGTTTTATTCCTTTCAACTTTGCTAGTTTTGCAATATTAAAAATATGTAAAGTTTTAGGGAAATAAAAAAGAATATTTAATAAAATAATGAAATTGCAATTTAGGTCGAGTAGGAAATCTAACCAAACGGTATCTCAAACCATTTAAAAAATGCCTGTCAAAAACACATCTCCCTTAAGGAGAGCAAAAACTTCTTCTTATTATAATTTTTTTTCGTATCCCGGTCTTGGTTCATGTTTTTTCACTTGTAATTTAATTAAATCTTCTTAAATTTATACTTTGACAATTCATTCAAAAGTTACAGCAGATTTTTGATGGACTGGTTAATGCCGTTTAAAATTGCAGGAGGTTCTGCCATTTACTGGAAGTGTCAATGTTCTGTAAATGTAAATAAATTCATGAAAGATCTTTGTTTTAAAATATAAATAATTATTTATTTAATTAAAGACATTATGTTCAGTATCGCAACCGTTTCGTTTCCGCTTTATTTAATATTGACTTTGCCAGTTCGAACAGAATTATCAAAACATCCCCTCTCTCGATTTCCATCTTTTTGTACAGTTGTAGATGGCTTCTTGCTTTGACCGCACACATGTTATAGGCTACCTATGAAATATTCACAAAGTTTCAGTTACTTTTTTTGTACATTTTTATTATTTCGACTTTCCAGTTATACAGTCTTGCAAGTGCTTACAGCTTCAATTCATTAAATAAGGACATTTTCAGCGAATTATCACAAATTCGTTCTTTGTTCATTACCGCCAATCCATACACAGTCTATGGTCGGGTTTCATACCGTAACGTGTCTTTACCACGTGAACTTTAATTGTATATAATTTTTTGTCATGTTTTGTAATACGTGTGATCTATAAACTGTATTATTATGTGTTTGTGACTTATTTTTACTTTATTGTGCGTCTCGAACAGCTGTTCACGCGTGTATTGTGTATTTCAAGATAAAAACTGCAAGGACGGCACGTCGCCATATTCAAGGTACTGTAACATTAAATAATTTTTACATAAACATGACAACCAACCTAATTATAAATTTTAGATTATAAATGCTAATTATTCAACTTGTGTTACCATCAATCTGAATCAATCATTCTTCGAACATTGGTTTCTGTGTAATAGGCCCTTTCAAGCAATTATAATTTTCTTTTACCAATTCCAATTTGAACAAATAGATTATAAAAACCATTCGCTGTTGCCACGGTGTTATATCAATCGCATTACCCAACACATTACCTAATCAATTTTTGTATCACGTATTTCAGGTGGATAATGTAATTGAAAAATTACCTAACCAAAATAAGTTTACTGTCATAGGATCAATAAACATCACAAGTATAGTAGGAAATATGTGAAGAAGAGGCTGGCTGTGTGCACAGAAGCAGGGACGGCCAATGAGCATGCGCTAACAGCGTGGAGGTCAGCGTGGCGAGTCAGTCGGTGACAGAGGTTAGTCGCCTTATCTAGTTCACTGCCTTTCCTAAAAACATTGTAATGTTGACGCCCAGTATTTATTTATGTATATATTGTTATAAATATTTTATATATTGTTATAAATATTGCATATATTATTTATAAATATTGTACATAACTTTTAACTTTTTTAGTGCTGCCTATAAGCATCAATTTCCCATGCATATATATTAAAAAAATATTTTTTTTTGCTTTGGATTCAAATAACAGGGTCATAACATTTTTTTATTACAATAAAAATAGTACCACTCAAAAGAGCACAAACTAAATAAATTTTACTCATTTAAAAATTGTTTGTAATTAGTAATAAAGGAAAAACATTTTTTAAATAATGTGCGTTATGAAAAATCTGGAAATGTAAGAGCTGAATACATGCAAGTCAGTACACGAGGTATAGTCAATTTGTATAGAATGCTATTTCTTGAGAAAATAATATAGCTAATACCAGTAATCTATTTTTACATTTTCTATTTCTATTCCAACTTAGGTACTCTAACGTTATTTAATTAATACATTGTAATGTAATTTAAGATGTAGGCCTAGTAATAAGTTTAATAAACATGTAACTATGAAAGTTCACAAATATTGTCAGTGACACAGTAAGCCATGCTCCGGCCGTAAAAAACAGACTGGGTTGTTGTGTACTCAGCAGTCAAATCCCCACCCCGCCACACATAACATACCTCCTCCCTTCCATACTCATATCCCTACCTGCGCGACCCACTTCTTCACATATTATATTTCTTACTATACCCAACCTCCTGTATCTTGCAGCCCTCTGACTTACCATTCTGTGCCGATCAACTTAACAGCAATATAAGCATACAAAATTTGTTGTTCCACAACTATAGAACTTTGTATTCAAACTACGTGTACGCTGGTTTATTTCCTTTAAAATTTTCAAATTGAGTTTAAAGGGAAAACCTTGTGTAATGTAACCTTGGAAATGTTGTTAAATGTAATCCATAGTTTATTAAACTTGTAAGAAATATTATTTTGTACATAAAAACTATTGTACAAACATATTTATAATACATTTAAAATTACAAAATAATTTTATTTGTATTGCTTGTCTATTAGAAAAAGCGTTGGTAGTTGATAAGCGCCTTTTCAGGACTGTTGAATGAGAGGGGGGGGGGGGGGGGGCGGTAAATGTAGGGTTTCACTTTACAAACGAGTTTAATGTAAATTTAAGAAAGATTTAAATGTTACAGGCAACGATAGATAAGGTAAACTGATAAAGTAAAACGTATTTACTTAACAACAATGTTTTTGAAGTTATACTTCTTTAGGCGCGTTATGAAAAAAATTAGAGTGATTTAATATGATATGACAGGGTGACACAAAATTCACATGTAGGTCTATCCGTGCGCACAGGAGGCTACCAATAGATGATTTTTTAATCCAATAGGTAGAAATATCGCATAATTAATTTTTTATTTTAAATTAATTAATAATTAATTTTTATAATTAATTGACCGAGCGTAAGCGAGGTCTCCGTTTTAACTCGACAGTTCGGCATTTCGTCTGTGTGTCTGTATGTCTGTATGTCTGTGTGTCTGTCTCACGATTACGGCCAAACGCCTTGACCGATTTTGATGATTTTTTGCATGAATATTCCTTATTCCTAGGCCGAGCCATGTTTACGGTTTTTTTCCATTTTTAATTTTTAACCCCTTAAATAAAAAAAAAATGGCGGCTGGCCGTTTCTCTCAGTGTAAGCTTTTTTCCAAACAAACCGAGCATAGTTATACTTTAAGGTTATGTTACAACTTCAATCATTATAATTTCTATTATAATATAATAGCAGGGGCGGCTCCAGGGGGGGGGGCATGGGGGCCAGGCCCCCCTGAGAGCTCAGAATTTTTTTTCGTATTTCAAATGTATCCATGTGTATATAATATTATTTATGAACCAATATCGGAAAAGCCATTTAGAAACAAGATTAGCAAAGACGAAACTTAATTCTTTATTTCTATATCATATTCACTTATATACAGGCAGTCCTCGTTATAATCTCCTTCATTAGATTTGAAGAAAGCTTCTGATGTGATTCTTGACACCATTTCAGTTTTAGAATCAAAGCGAAAAGAATGTGATGTTGTATTTGCAAAGATTTTTATTGAAGTGAGAAATTTATGTTCGGATTTAGAAGTCGATGTAAAAATGCCAAGATTAGCTGGGGTCCAAAGAAATCGACCAAACTATGCAAAATCTGATCCGGAAGATTTCTTTAAAAAATCCATATACTTTCCTCTCCTAGACAACATTGTTCTTGACCTTAAGTCTCGTTTTCCCAAAGACACAGTAGAATGTTTCGGACTTCAACTGCTAATGCCAACAAGCATCGTGAGAGAACCTGGGCCACCTCACCAGTCTGAGCCGATACAAGAGAAACTATGTGCACTGACGAACAAATTTTCACCGATACTCGGTCTAGAAAGCAGTCAAGTCCAAGTCCAAGCTGAATTCGACTTATGGAAAGCTAAATGGAAAACCGTCTGGTGTAAAACTGCCGAATACAGCACTTGATGCATTAGAAGCTTGCGACGCAGATATTTTCCCAGCAATAAATTCTTTATTAAAGATATTGTGTACTTTGCCAGTAAGTGTAGCGTCTGCGTCGGCTGAAGACGTGGTTAAGGTCGAGGATGGGTGAAGAAAGACTAAGTGGACTATGCTTACTTCATACACACAGAGATGTAGAGGTAGATGTTAACAAAGTTATTGATAGGTTTGCAACGTCTGGTAACAGAAGGTTGGATTTTGTTATTTAATTTGGAAATCATCGCAGTTAAATAACTTAACTTATTGTGATGCAAGAACACGTCAATTATTTAACTCTTAATTCTCCATTATCAATACATATCATTATTCATTTTCATATTTAATTTTCTATTCAACCAAATTAATAATTTTATTTATAAGCTTGTATATATAACTGAATCTTAGTTTTTTAAGGTTAGTTTTTATGTTTATTGATATAATTTTATTTTGTATGTTTATGAATCTAATTTTTTTATGCCTATGAATGTATTTTTTATGTTATTTTTTAGGCTTACACAGTTAGTTAAATTGTTTTAGTTTATTAATAAAATTTTGAAACTTATTTCGTTATTAAGATGAAAACATTATTTATGGCATAAATAAAACATTGAACGTTTATTCTGAAAGTGATACTTATTTCCTGTTTGTGTGGATTGAAATAGTTTCATAACTACCCAGACCATAGAGTAAATAATTGATCTGTTAAAATACTTTCTAGCATTCTATATTTCGAACGATAACATATTAGGCTGAACTAAACGTACAATCATAACAAAGTTGAAGTACATTTATGTTACAGTAATATATAAAACAAAAATCTTTAATCATGAAATTATTAAAATCTATAACAAAGTGTTAATAAAATCGTTTTTTTTGGGGGGGGGGGGGGGGAAAAAAAAATCCCAACCAAACTTCCCGTCCCCCCCCCCCCCCCCCCCGAGAAACTGTCCTGGAGCCGCCCCTGTATAATAGCTGATTTCACCCATCATTGTGCTAAAACAAAACCTATCATAGATTATACCTTTGGGGTTATGTTTACAACTTTAATCAATATAAGTCTTGTAAAATAGATTTTTTTTTAAATGAGTTAAAGAACTAATATCTGCTTTAATACGTTACAGGATTTGCTTTGGCCTTTGAGGTTATAAAATGAATATGAATACAACCTTTTATTATCAATATATTCATTTACACAAGTTTAAAGAAGAGATACCCATTCGTTTCTTCGGAAACATTCTTACATCTTCGTATAACATATAAACATATTCGATTATTAATTTCTTCATTATAATAATAATAACTTCTACATCATTTGATCTATCAATATAAAGTTAGAAATCAATTAAATTTTAATATTTTTATCTTTATTTAGATATATAGTATAATGTATATAAGTAAAAAATTTTAACAAATAGGCTTACAGTTTTATAATCCTTATAATTAATTGTATACAATTACAGAGTTATAAATCCCCGTCAGCATAGGTAGGACTAGATTAACTCTGTTGTTTTTAAATAGTGTTTTTTAATTATGTATTTCTGATGTGTATCTAATTAATTTGTTTGTGATTTTTCATGGGGGTTTACTAGTATTTTTATAAACCTGGTAAAGTGATTTAGACATTTACTAGGTTACATATACCATGTACCCTTGGAGTTGTTGTACGAAGCCCTCTATCTATATCCATAATCGTCAAACATAATTTTTGGTATTTTTATATATTTATTTAGTTTCAACCACTGATTATCTTCACTAGCTTCAAAAATTCATTTCAGTTTTAAGTTAGGCCTAGTCTTGATCTATATGTGTACGATTTTGAAGCTACTTAAACTAGAGCAATTAACCAAACTAAGCAAACCAATTAACCAAACCAAAGTTATTGTAAATAATGTTTAACTTAATTTGACGAGGAACCAGGGACATAAGTGAAACGTTTGTTTTATTGGCATTTGGTGTTAAAATAATTTTCTGTTCTTTTATACATCATATTATTTAAATATAAGTTTTTGAAATTTATAATTCCATAAAATAAATGCACAAAATTAGTAAAACATTTTAAAAGAGTTTACCCATTACATTTAAAGGTTATTACATTTCTAGTATATCATTTCAAACAAATGCCTAATACATCGCAAAGTCAATATTTGCATCTTCCCTTTTTCTTGGTAAGTCTTTTAATAATGCTTTATGTGACCTATATGGATTAGGAAAGCTCATACATTTTAAACGGCTGGTTGGATTGTAATTACGGTTTTTACAAACATAATATAAAAAAGCGCTTGTATTTGTATTAAAAATACAAAACCATATGATTATAAAAATATAAAGTCTTATAAAGAGTTTCTGATCTGAAACATCAAAATCGGAAAATTTTTCGTCAAAGCGAGGTCATTCAAAAAAGTTATTTTTTTTTAGTTTTTGGCAAAAATTTTGGGAATATACAAAAATAAGTTTGTGGGCTTAAACTACATAAAAAACCCACCTTTTGTCGAAAACCGCATGTTCCTAGGCCAAACAGGGGTCAAGTCATTTAATTGTTAATTAAAAAAGGAGTTTTTGTTAATAACTTATTATTACTACAAGCTATTTAAATTTCGTTTATTTCAAACAACGCGGATGAAAATTCCTCACAAAAAGTATACAGCTATTTTTTTACTATCTATTATACTTTTTGAATTATTTCCAAAACCCTGTTATTACATATATATTACAACGGACAAAACTCGTTGTAGGTCTTGAGTTTAAATTTGCAAT
>JAGFPH010007510.1:32745-46266 GCA_018207615.1 Philaenus spumarius | reverse complement strand
GATATAATTTAAGTTTGATCTAGACTTAACGCCTAAATAGTCATACTCATTTTCTATATCAATTTTGTATTCCTCAAACCATACCATTTATCATTGTTAGAAGTTTCTCGGAATTAGTTTTGATAATCATGATTCTTGACTTCACCAAACTAAGTTCTACTTTTCACACAATGCTTCTCAATCACCGATCATTCACCTCAAGGTAATATAACGTTGTCTGACAGGATGACGATATCTTCAGCATATGCTTTGGATTATTTTTAGTAGTTTCATGTTGGTAACTGGTTAATCATCCTTGTTTAATCTTTAAATTCATCAGTAATTCCTTGTTGAGTCCACGCTGTAGTAGAAATTGCATTTTATTTTAGTTAGCATGTTTTTGGAAACTCCTGCATTGCACAATTTATAATAAATCCCTTTTCTAACGACATAAAGTTCACCAAAAAAGTGTCCTTTCTTATCGTTATTACTATGGGACCATATAAAAACATATAAATTATGGGAACAGTTTAAAATCTGATACACTGTAACGGTTTAAAACTGATACCATATAGTGAAAGGGAAAAGAGAAAAGCTCGTAAAAAATGGCAAATCAGTCGATATCCACAAGATAAGATGGTGCTTAATCGACTAAGTAACAAATTAAAGGAAGTCATTGATGAGTCAAAGAATGAAGCTGTCAGCACGTATCTTCAGGGCTTAACTCCAGGCAAAGATCCTGATTATTCACTGTGGAAAGTCACTAAAGGCCTTAAAAGGCCTGTTATGCAAGTGCCTCCAATCAGAAAAGAAAATCATAAATGGGCGAGGAGTAATCAAGAAAAAGCGGAGATATTTGCAGAGTATCTAGAAAAGACATTTAAACCACATCCTGGTCAAACCTGTGATGAGAGTGTTTCAGTAAACTATAGTAGTGGAAACATGATTATAAAACAGGTGACACTGAAAGAACTCAAGGACGAAATTAAATTATTAAATATCAAGAAGGCCCCAGGCTATGATTTGATTACAGGCCAAGTACTTAAAGCCTTGCCTGGAAAAGCTATTGTGAAACTTTTACACCTCATCAATGCTTCTTTTAGACTTAAATTCTGTCCAAGTCAGTGGAAGGTCGCAGAGGTAATAATGGTACCCAAACCAGGGAAAGATTTAAGTGATCGAAAATCATATCGTCCAATCTCTCTCTTACCAATAATCTCCAAGCTATTTGAGAAACTGCTCCTTAGGCGTTTGAAACCTGTCATAGAAGAAAATCAGCTGATTCCAACTCACCAATTCGGCTTCAGAAACCAGCATTCAACTATCGATCAGGTGCATAGAGTGACTGGGATAATTGAAGAATCTCTTGAAAACAAGAGGATCTGCTCGGCTGTTTTCCTCGATATCTCCCAAGCTTTTGACAAAGTTTGGCATGAAGGGTTGCTCTTTAAGTTGCAAAGAGATCTCCCAGATCAGTTCTACCAGATATTAAAATCTTATTTGATGGACAGGATGTTTCGGGTCAAACAAGGCAATGAATATTCCGAAATAAAGACAATATCTGCAGGAGTCCCACAGGGTAGCGTACTTGGTCCTATCCTGTACCTACTATACACAAGAGACATCCTTGTTAATGAAAACACAACAATGGCAACTTTTGCTGACGATACTGCTGTGTTGGCCGTTGGAGCCACGGTCGAGGAGGCTTCAATGAAGCTACAGAGAAGTATTAATAACATTAGCACTTGGATGAAAAAGTGGCGGTTGAAATTAAATGAGTCAAAATCCACTCACATAAACTTTACAAACAATAAATTGATCAATGTTCCAATTCATATAAATTCACAAGTAGTTCCATGCAAAGTACCTGGGGATGACTTTAGACGCAAGGCTAAATTGGAAACCCCATGTCAAAATGAAAAGAACAGAATTAAATCTGAAATTTAGAAGTATGTACTGGCTACTGGGACGGAAGTCCGGATTGGAAATATCAAACAAGCTGCTTTTATACAAGCAAGTGTTAAAACCAGTTTGGATGTATGGACTGCAGCTCTGGGGGTGCACCAAGAAGACCAATGTTAAAGTGATTCATTCATTTCAGAATAGGGTGCTTAGGAGCATCGTTGATGCACCGTGGTATGTGCGCAACGATGACTTGCATAGAGACCTCAAGATGGATATGGTCATCAATGCCATAAAGGGTGCTGCATGGAAGCATGAACATAGGCTCCAAAATCATGTTAATTCCGATGTCATCAAGATGCTACAGAGCCGAGACACGGTGCGGAGACTGAAAAGGACAAAACCGCTGGACCTAGTGCAGTGATGTGTTGTGGATCAGCCGAATGAAGCGAGTGTTAATGTAGTGAAGTCACTCATTGGAGTGACTTTTAAAAATGTGTATTAGTTATGCAAAATAAGCTACTAGATAAGATTGTATCTTAGTTGTAGTTAATAAAGAAAAAAAAATAAAAAAAAAAATATAGTGAAATGTAATCAGTATGCAGAATTTGTATCGGACCTAAGCATGAGCAAGAAATCGTATTTTGTTGTTCCTTTACGACAATGACGTAGAAAACACATCACAGTCAATGATAATCATAATTGGGTTTTCTGCTATACAAAACCATAAGTAATTCTTATACATTTTGAAAATAATTAGTCTGCAGTTATAGACATCTGTGACCTCATCAGTGTTGCCAATGCCTAGAGCATGTTTACTAAATGACCCTTCATACAACATCGATCGGTGTTATGCAAATACAACTTCGTCCTTTGACATTAACATGTATTTTAAGTGCTTTGAGGCTATTAATTTGTTTACCTAAGAACGATTTAGATAACATTTTGCACAGCTGGAACTTCAAATGTTTATACAAAGATAAAAATATTTCTTATTGTTTTAATTAAACATTTTATTTTTAATTTTAGGGATAAAAATTTGCAACCTTGTCAGGGAAATTATTTAAGTACCAATTTTATTGAATCAAAAGCTTTCAAGAAATGTTGTGTAGCAGTAAATCCTTAAATTTACTTTTAAATACTGTAAATGTATGTAGCTAAATTAAAACTAGTATTCCAAACGCTATTCTATATTGAAGTTTTGCTGGAATAAAACACGCTTTACGCGTGTAAGTCAAAATCAGCTGTGTTGTATTGCCAAGTTGAACGATTAATAAACATGAATTGAATCCCCCTTCCTTACTTGTTGTCCAAAGACTAGTTTTGCATCCTATTGTAGGTAGCCTATACTTTTCTTTGCAAATGGAAACAGGTCTTATACTTACAAAATTATTTCTATTGTTGTAAATATCGGATTACTCCTTCAATTAGGAGCCGAGATATTGCAATGTACTCTTAATCGGAGCTTTTTTACAACCCTGTATAAATACAAGGCTAATAATTAAACCATATCAAGTCTGTAAAAGGGTCATTGCTTTTAATTTGTTAAAAAGTTAAATATTCGCTCCTTGTGCTACAAGTTTATTCATAGGGTGAAAAAGTCTTAAATTTAAAGATGTATAAACAATAACAAAACATTGCTTTGATGCAATCGTTGCTTTTTACCTGAAGTACAAAAAAATCTTCTTGAAGGAAGAACTAAAAGTTTGCTTGTTTTCTAACACTTTCCATTTATCTTGTGATTTACGATTTGTTTTAGTGTTCCCTTCTGTTGAGCTTTGGAGGTGGATTTTAACAACGTACAATTTATCAAATTACTACATTGTAATCTGCAAAGAAATATTTTCATAAAACAACGATTAAAGCAATTGTACGTTCGTCGTTTATAAACAAGTGTTTCACGGTAATTCACATTTTTTTGAAAACGGTAATAAAGAATTCAAGGACACATTACACTTGACTGAAATCTGTCAATTAACCAGCAAAAGGCACTCCACGCTCCCATGGGAAATCATGATTCGTTCAATCAAGTTATCGATTAATAAAAGTTATCAATCAAGTTCAATAATTATAAAAATATCATAATGTAAATTGAGACGTTTGGAAACGAAGCAAGGCTGGATGTATAAACAACATTGTTTTAATGGAATTGTTGCTTTTTACTGAAGTACAAAAAAATTCTTCTTGAAGGAATAACTAAAAGTTTCATGAATCGAAGTTTGCTTGCTTTCGAGTCACTTTCCATCTTGTGATTTACGATTTGTTTACTCCCTTCTGTTGAGCTGTCCAGCTGGATTTTAACAACGTACAATTTATAAAATTACTACATTGTAATCTGCTAAGAAATATTTTCCCAAAACTGAGACGGTTAAAGCAATTATACGTTCGTTTTTTTTTAAACAAGTATTTCACGATGATTCAGATTTTATAGAAAACAGTAACAAAGAATTCAAGAAAACATTACACTTGACTCAAAGCGGACAATTAGCCAGCAAAAGGCACTCCACGCTCCCATGGGAAATCATGTTTTGTTCAATCACAAGTTATCTATTAAATTCCATCATTATAAAAATAGCAGAATGAAAATTGAGACGTTTGGAAACGAGGCAAGGCTTCCAAGTAACTTTAATAGAATACAACATTTCATAATTTAAAAATAATATTACGATTTTGTATGTGGAATAAAATACTTTTGTGAATACAGTTTTGCAAAAGAATAATTTTATACGTATTTTAACAGAAGTCTTCTTTTTAGTCGTCTGCTCTTTTCCAAGGAACGAAGGGACGCTTCATTAGCGTTTTACTTTCAATGCGATGATTTTCAAACGCTGAAGTTTTTCAACAAAAATAGAATATGTTATTTTGTAAAGGTTTCGTGTCAATTCAATACTATAAAGGGACAGCATCATCTGTATACTGCATACTTGAGATTAAAATTACGTGTTATGGTCCAAATATTTCAAATACAATAAGGACTTATATGAACATATAATTCATTATGGGTTTTACTTAAAAAATTACACAAAAATGCAGTACATTTGAAAGTTTATTACATTTTAAAGTGCAGTACATTCTTTTATAGTTCTTTGTTTAAGTATAATATGGCTTAGTTTTGAGTTGAATTACAGCGAAGTTAATTAACAGCTGTTACAAATATAGATTATTATCATGATACCTTAGCTGTTAGCCAACATAGAGTCATATACTATACCGGGTGTCTCACGTAAGATGTCTCAAACTTGTTACTGACGGACGGCTTAAGATATAAGGATGAAACAAAATTATTCCCAACTAAATCCACACCAAGGAACATCTTAAAAATATCTTTAACTTTTTCCGGATACAGGGTATTCGAAAAACTGAGAGCCATTAGTTCAAATCTCGGAATTTTCAAATATATTAAACACACGTCATGTTTTACTTTGCTTTAAATCGCTATAATAGAAAAATATTTTGATGAAAAAAAGAACTCAGTTATTTTTTGAGTTATTTTTTAAAATGGTTTCCATTTTTTTGAAAAATCTATATTTTGTAATACCCTGTATTTTCTTTATCAATACTCACTGCTCAGCATAGGCTTTCTCCGATTCAAATTGATTACTCTTCATGAAATTAGCTTTACTACAATATGCTACTGGAGAGGTTTTTTGGCAAAACAAAAATTTCTAAACATTAGATTTTTTGAAATTTGTAAACGCCCATTGTTCAAAATTTTCAAATAGCAACATATGTCAAATAGCATATCATTTTAAAGGTCTTTTAATTCCTAACAATTTTCCAATTTACACTTACCTCGTATCTCTTTAACTTTTTTTGTAATTAACAAAAAAACGTAATTTTCCAATATCAAATTTGAGACGCCTTAAGTGAGACACCTGGTATATACAGGATGAGTGAAATGTCTGAGAACGGCTTAATATTTCGTATAGAAGGAACATTTGAAGGTAGATGTGATTGAGAAACCTACTCTATATATATATATATATAACTAATGAGTTTCACTAGTGAGAAAGTAACTAGATAAAATAGAACCTGAACACAAAATATCACAATAAATACGATTACTAACCTCAAACGCGTTTCAATTACAATGTCGCCATCCTCACTGACGCACGGCCAAGTTTGGTTACTGTAGGCCGTGCATCACTGAGGATGGTGACATTGTCGTTGAAACGCGTTTAAGGTTAGTAAACGTATTTATTGTGAGATTTTGTGTTCTTCTTTTATTTTATCTAACCTACTCTATGTAAAAATAATATTTTATTAAAGTGTTCAAAATTTGATCCCCCATTTTGAATGTAACACTTTTTTAATAGGAAAGTGGTCATGTGATACATCATTTCACTTCCGAATTTTAAGACAAAATCAATGGTGAAAACCACACATCCAAATCTCAAACCGTTCTGAAAATATGTGCATTCATTTATATTGAATCATATAATTTAAATATGATTAATTTAATAATAATTTCAATATTATTATTATTTTTGTTCGCCATTGTTAAAATTGATGTACATTAAATTAATACCTTATGATTTGTTTGTTTGATTATGTTTAATTTTATTCAACATATTAAAATGTGATAGGTAAGACATTCAATGTATTTATTTCATTTTTACATTAAATGATATGATTCAATGTAAATACAAGGAAATATCTTCAGAACGATTTGCGATATGGATGTGCGGTATCCACCATTAATTTTTTCTAACAATTCTGCATTACAATGATGTATGACATGACCACTTTCCTATTTAAAATAACAAAGTTACATTCAAAGTGGCGGATCCAAGATGACGGGCCAAATTTTGACATGTTCATAAAATAGTACGAGTATCTCCTGTGGTCTAAATTCGACCAATTTTGATGTAAAGTAACGAAATTCAACTTGTTTTTCACCTTTTCAATGTACTAAAAGTATTCAAATTCTCAATTCAATTGCCACGTAAGTTAACAATATTACTTTTATTTATTATCAGGGATGACAAAATAAAAAGCCTAAACAAAACTTTATAGATCAAATTGCACATCAACATACACATCAACAAATCAGACCTAAAACACATCAACAATAACAAAATCTAAATCATCTGTTGACAGTTGAGTAAAGTAAATAACTTATTTATTTGAAACTCAATTAGGTTATCAGCTGTTTAGAATCAATTATTTCCTACTAATTTAGTTGTAGCATACTGAAGCAATTTTAAAACTAGGAATGTAACCAAAATAAAAGGTTAAATCAAATATTTAGCTTCACAGTGACTTAAAACTTGAAATTATCTTTTAAATAAAAAAAAAGAATCATCAAAATCGGTTAAGTATTAACTTTAAGAAGTCAGTGAATAAAAAACAGGATTTTTTTCTTAATATATACATTCTTACATAGAGTAGGTTCCTCAATCACATCTACCTTAAAAGTTTCCTTATATACGAAGTATTAAGCTGTTCTCAGGCTTGTCACACATCCTGTATATTCTTCTGAACGTATTTAATATAGTAAACCAGTTGGACCAATAAAGTCAAGGGGAGCTGTTTATAGGCCAAGTTTGGTAAATCTATAGAAAAGTAAAAGAACAAACTAAATAAAGTGCGGTTAGGCCTATTAAGTTGACAAATCGAAAGTTGCTAAATATATTTGGTCCGAAAATCATAAATTCAATTGGGAAGAGGCAAAAACCATACACCAGGAAAATAACTTATATAAACGAAAGATAATTGAAGCCTCGTACATAAAGTTAGCGGGCAATCATATCATCCAAACAACCATAGAAGTAAGGCCATTATGGCTAATATTATTTAAAAAAGAAACACAATTAGATTATAATATCATTAGTACTAATAAAAAACAATCTTAACTTTTACCTGTCGATTCTTCACATGGGGTTTTAACTCGTTCGAATTCTAAGAAACTGAACTAAATGAACATTAGGCCACACACCCTAGCTGACTTCCATTCACTCGGCACCCGGTCAGCTGTTGTTGGGACTCAGGTTTGTCAACACGTTTTGCCGTCACTTGTTTGTTTGTGTTTTTCTGTGTTTGTCATATTGTACTTTTTTTGACTTCTCATTAATTTAGATATGTAAGGTTAGTGGTATATGTTTAGTTTTACGTTGTTTTCTTTAGCATAGGCCTAGATCTCTAGGTTTATGTTCCCTTGCTTTTTAGACACTTGATAATGGGAATTGATTCACATTCCGTAATCTTCGAGTATTGATTTTAACACACAAATGATGGAAAATGTCCGAATAACTAAAAATAAAATTGAAAATCTTTCTATAATAAATGATAACCTCAAACTAAACTATTTGTTAGTTACTAAGAATATATTACTGGTTGTCCAACTACATTTTACTAAAGTGTTCAGCATTAAATGTATCAAATTAAATACATATTTGTATCAGAACGAAATATGGCAGAATTTATATTTGAAAATAAAGTAAATAAAATTGATAAAGTTAATGATTAAATTGAAATTGAATTAAGTTTGTTGACAGTACAAAAATATATAAATTAAACATATTACTGTATATACTTTGTAGACAAAAGCGCACAATAACTTAAGTTATATAACAGAGACACAATACAAATGTATAAAGGAAGCGTAAATTTAAAAAAAAAAGTGTATACTTAATAAACATAGGTTTATTTGGTAACGTCTACTTTAATACACTAAAATATAATAAAGTAGCTGTACATCTTACTTTTACGAAGTTATGAAGAAAAATCTTTTAGTGATAGTTGTACAAAGTTTATAATTCAGTATTGGAAACATTTTATTGCTTCAAATGAAGTAAACCGACAATTTAATAAAATTAAAGTTATATAAATACAACTTTGTATTGTTTTGACAAACAAATAGCTTTGTAAATGTGGATGGTTAGTGAAATATATGGTTGAATAATAAACAGTAATAATGATGTGGTTCAGTAAAACATTCTCTGTTTGGCAGAAAGAATTGAAATTTACTTTATTCGGAGAATAAAGTCCACCAATGGAAAGACAAGTTCGTGCAGTAAGCTTTCCTGTAGCGCGGCCTGTAGCTTGTACCGTAAGCTTAAATAAGGTAAAATAGTAGAGAGAAAACCTTCCAATAAAAAATACACCATTCAAATGATTATTATATCTTCATTGTTATTTAAACATACATTAAAAATAATTCATTGTGTCCAGTATAACAGATTTGTAGCGTAGAATTTAACCAGTTGTAAATTCTATAAGTTCTATATAAGTTAAATATATTACTACTAAAAGAACATAATGTGGCGGAGGAACGTTTTCCACGAGAAATAGGTAAACAAAATGCTCTTCCCACACACCCAGTCAACAACTAAATCTAAAATGCATTTAACTAGGCTAATGTTCAGGTTTATTTAACGAATTTTGTTAACAAATTTACAACCAGTCAAGACAGAATTTAAAATTGAAATATGCATTTTAGAAATAGATAAAGGTATGGTTAAAATTCTTATTCGGAATCCCCTAGGGATTTTCCCTAGACCTTATCGGAACAAAAATGGCACCATTTCCTATCACAAGAGGAATTACGTTTATTGAATAAAGGTTTAAAGTTCAATATCGAAAACCCGGTAAAAGATCAGGAATCGTTGTTAGTAGATGTCGAAACTGCTTTGAAATTCACGAAATTCGATGTGAAAACCAGTGTTCGTACTGATGTAAAGAACAAATTAGAAGTAAAGAAAGAAAAACCACGGAAAGTTACACCAACTTCAAATGTAAAATATGGTAAAGTTGTTAAAGAACTAAAGAAGAAAGACGTGCATTACCTAAAGGCGGATAAAGGTAATGCAATTGTAATAATGGATAAACATGAATATACTGAAATTGTTACAGAAATGCTCGCGGACGGTCCTTATAAATTGCAAAATAGAAACCCATTCACAAAGTTCACAAAGAGCGTAAATGAAACTTTGAAAAATTGCAAAAGTTTGGTAGATAATAATCTTCGAAGAAAACTGACAGTTTCAAATCCAGTTTTACCGAGATTATATTGTTTGCCAAAAATACATAAAGAAGGAAGGTGATGCGGCCTATAGTGTCAGAAATCAACTCGCCAACCTATCTAATTTCTAAATGGTTAGTGTCACGCCTCCAAGAACTTACTCCTCCTTCATTTGCCGTAAAGAACACTTATGAATTTGTGAAAAGTGTTCAAAATATTGCATTAACGCCTAGTGAATATTTGGTTTCGTTCGATGTAGTGTCGCTTTACCCAAGTGTTCCAGTGTCCGAAACGATAGAAATGATTAAGGAGTGGCTAGTTTGTAACAATTTAAGTGACTGTGAGGTTGGTGAATTTTTACTACTTATAAATTTGTGCAAGTGTCAAAATAGCTTCCAGTTTAATAACAAGTTGTATGTTAAAAATGAAGGTACCGCGATGGGAAACCCTTTGTCCAGTTTTATTGCTAACTTTTTTATGAGCTCATTTGAAATAAATGCTAAAAATTCAATGAAGTACTTTCCGCAAGTATGGGTTCGTTATGTGGATGATATTTTTGCAGTATTTGATAAAAACCAAAATCTTGATCAATTTTGTGACGCTATCAATGGATTTCACTCCACGATAAAGTTCACTAAGGACATTGAAAAAGACGGCAACTTACCGTTTTTAGATGTGAATGTGTTTAGGGAAAACAATGTTTTGTCATTTAGTGTATATAGAAAGCCCACGCATACTGATAGATATATAACGGAGGACTCACACCATTCTCCAGCGCATAAAAGAGCCGCTTTTAATTCTATAGCTCACAGATTAGTTAACTTGCCGTTATCTAAGGATAATTACGAGCAAGAACTGAAATATATGTATGGTGCTGCGATTTTAATGGGTATTCTAAAGAATTAATAGACAACATAGTAAGAAAAATGAATTTCAAGAAAATCAAGGAATCAAGGTGCACTCTTGTGAGCAACAAGCCCCAACAACGATGGGTTAAAACAACGTTTGCCCCACCATTATGTAATGTTGTTAGAAAATCGTTAGCGAAATATGCAAATTTGAATGTAGCTTTGACGGCTGATAATAATCTTGGTAAGATGATGGGTAACCCTAAAGACAAAATTCAAGAACACGACAAATCCGGAATTTACTGTATTAACTGCGAAATGTGTCCTAAAAAGTATATAGGTCAAACCATAAGAAGCATGAAGATACGAGGTAAAGAACATTTTTCTCATTTAAAATATAATAGGCCTGATAAATCTGCTATGGCTAAGCATTGTTTAGATGAAAATCATCATTTTAAAATAGAAAATTCTAAACTGTTAAAACATGTAACTAAACCCAACACATTGGACGCTTGGGAAACTTTTTATATTAACAAATACCATAACATAATTGTGAATAATGAATTAGGTCCTTTACAGAATTCTTTATTAATGTAATAATGCTATGTTTTGTTAAATATTTATATTAGTTTAGCATTCTTATTTAAGTTATATTGTTAAGATATTTGATAAACGGTAGGCGGTGGTTAAAGCCTTATCATAGGTTATGACACGCCCCCTGTAGGGTACGCCCCTTCTGGTTAGGTATTTATACGGTGCGTTGTCACACTGTTAGATCAGTTATAGTTTGGTTACTGTAGCCCGTGCATCACTGAGGATGGCGACATTGTCGTTGAAACGCGTTTGATGTTAGTAAACGTATTTATTGTGAGATTTTGTGTTCAGGTTTTATTTTAACTAGGATATTAATGCTTTATTTTAAGAAAGCAAAATGATTTCTTTATTTAGTGAACAAAATAATTTATTTACTCTACAAAAACATTCCCGCAATTTTTAGTGAAAGGGTGTCTATTGCTTCCAATATCTTCTGGAACGTCTTCAATGTTAGTGCGTAATGCCTGATCACGGGTTTTCTGGGATATTTTAGCAGAAATTTCATAATATAGTTAAATTCAGTAAATTAAATGTAACTAAATAATTGCGCTTTCAAATAGTGTTAAAAATGGGACTATCATCCAATTATCATCATCAATTATCAAAATATCAACTTCAAATATAAATATGAGAATAAAATAATACCCTAAATTTGCATGACCTGTCTAATTTAATATTTTGAAAATGTATGATACATTGTTAAATATGATGCTGCTTTCAGGGAAGATGCACAATTTTATAAACGACTGAAAGTAATGAAATTTTCAATTTATGGATTTGAAATTCGTTATAGTCCCTATACTTTTATTTCTGTAGGCTACATTATTTTGAAATTGTAAGTAAGTTTAATAAGGTGCTATTGTAAAGAATGCATTAAACTGTGGACTCTATCTGTTTAGTGTTATCATTTAGGTAGGGGAAATTATGAAATTAATAACATCGCAAATAAATAAACTATAATTATTTATCATATTTGGTACACATTATTCAGAAATAAAACATGGTTTGGGTTGAAAATGAGCCAAACATTTTTTGTCCAAAACCGTCACATCCGTATTTTTAAGATTTGTGTCACATTTGACCAAAACATTCTTAATCAGTACCTCTAAAATTGCCTCATAATATGCATACCTTGTTCAGAAACATATTAACATGAGAAATAAAACCTCAACTTTGAAAAAGGAGAATTTCTTCAAAGTATTTATAATTAAATACTATTAACCGACAATTTTCCGCTTGTTTGTCTTTACATTTTTAGCAAAACTGTATTTTTAAAAAATGTATAAAGGACTTAAAAAAGACCTCCATTTTTTAAGCTCCTGTTTCGGTAAAAAAATTTAAAAAACAAAATTAATAATGGCAAACATAAATGTGGTACAAAGCAAAGTGGTAGATTAGATAGTCTGTATCTACGGTCCAAAATCTACAACAGCAAAAAATTTCAGTGTTCTTATTTTTTTTCCTTTTTCTTTTTTACTTGTTTTTCTTATTTTACAAAGCGAATACACGCTGCCTGTAACAAACCTCAAACAACTGTGACGCTGTGTTGGTTAGAGCGAATTGAACTCCAGTGATTTTCAGAGCATATTGTGATTTGCGAAAAATATTATACAACAAAATAGTCTTAAATTTAAATATTCCACCACATAACGTTATTATAAATGAGAGTTGCTGCTACAAAAAGTGAAAGTCGGACAAAATAAATAGTTCTATTTTATTAAATTAAATTTATTTGAACAAAACAACATTTAGAATTCTTTAACATCTATAACATTCATTAATTGTTGCACTAAACATATTTCTCAATTCTTTTACATTTACAATATTTATTAATTAATTGATGCATTAACATGAGATGAGATTCATTATTCTTTATCATGTACAAAATTTATTAATTGTTGCTGAAGACAAATTGCGCAATAATTATACATTTACCATAGTATTTATTAATTTTTGTTAAAAAAAATTGCACAAAACTGATACATTTAATTTACCATATTATTTATTAATTGTTGCTCAAAACAAATTGCACAATACTTAGCCTATACATTTACCGTAGAATTTATTAATTGATACTCAAAACTAATTGTACAATACTTATACATTTACCATAGAATTTATTAATTGATGCTCCAAAAAAATGTAACATTACTACTTTTACATTTACCATAGTATTTATTAATTGTTTCTCAAAACAAATTGCACAATACTTATACATTTCCCATAGTATTTATT
>JAGFPH010007510.1:0-29004 GCA_018207615.1 Philaenus spumarius | reverse complement strand
ACTCAGAAATATGGACAAAATCATTTTTGATTAGTTAAAACAACACTCCGCACTCAGAAATATGGACGAAATCATTTTTGATTAGCATAATATTTTACTCATATAGAGTTCAAATTTAATTCTTCTTCAGAAAGTGTTTTAATCAAACATAGTAAGGATCTTTTAATTTCTTGATGAGGAGGATATTTAAGACTTGTCTCTTCAAATATCTAGTTACAATGTTTGTATTGCAAATGCCACGTTTTGACATTTATTGCAAAGTTGAAAAATGTCAAAACAAATTCAACATTAAAATAAAACAATCCACAAGAAATTACGCCTTCCTCATGTATACATTTCCGGTAAATGTGCTTTAACTTTCTGTAAACATTTTCATTTTCAATAACTTGTAGAGCGTTTACTAAACTGTTTTTCGTCTTGTTCATTTCAATTTCAAGCAATGTTGTTGCGAAGAAAGAAATCGAAATGTAGAAAGCAAGGCTTGCGACAATTATTGCCTGCTAAGTGAACAAACTGATGAGAGTTAAATAATAATCCAATAGATAGCGTTGGCTATCATAAAGTTCGTTGACAACTTTTTGGATCACTGTAATCTGTCTAATTTGTTTTAAAACGGATGGAGTTTGCGGTCTCGAACATTCTACTTCGGCTAACGCATTGAAAATTGAAGTTTCAGTGTTACTTGATTGGGAAAACCTAACAAAGTTGTCGATGCACTCTGTTACAGCCGCCCATTTCTGTTTTAATAGTAGAATAGTTAAGACTGTACCAAAGAGAAAACCGAAGATCCAAAACTATGGACGGACATTACAAGTCGTGCCGTTTTCCAAGTTGTAGTTGCGAAAAAAACACTTTTTGCCCTTGAAATAATCTCCCAATGTCAGGATATGGACGGAAACCAAACTAAATGTATGCTAATTTGAAAGTAGAGTTCGTACTTGTTTGTCGTGAGATTGACTTTCTTTCCAAGTTGTTTTAATTTCCCGTCGACAGAGCTGAGTTTACCGAAACCCGCCAATAACACGTCCGCTTTATACAGAGAAAGCAGCAAGATATAAATACTAGACATGATCTATAATATATTGAATGCGCTAAAATGAATAGTTTTTTAGTTGACAAAGGAATTGTCTGGTACCAAATAACTGCTATCAGCGCTCCTTAACATGTGTTTATAAATACAAGAAACCAAGTAAACAATTTTGCTAATTTACTCTTACCTAGTTTTTCAAAATAAAATACAGAAATACCAAAAAATCTAGAAACTAAATGAATAAGTTTAAAACTATGCAACACATCGTCAGACATTGCACTAACACACATTATTTGTTGTTTATACATACCTTTGTTTGTTGCTGTTGCTTTGGTAACTTATTAATATTCAGAACATTGTGTCAAAAATCAATATTCGTTATTTACACACAATAGCTGAGAGGTTTCAGGATATTAATTTCTCTAAATAAATATACTTAACACTATTAAATAATAAATATGTATCAAATTACTTACGACTAAATTATGGATTTTAACTTGGCGACCCCAGAGTGTTAATATCTTAATATTTGCATTCTACTACTATAAATACTCTTATTTATAATATACTTGCTATTATTGTATTATATCGATTACAAATTATGTTTTAAATAATAAAGATCTATCGTACAAGCATTTCAAATTAATTTTGTAGGGTTTCAGTTAAAGTATCATATTGTGATATAAATATAATCGTTTTAGTAAATTAAAATAGGTGATTATTCATATCAGGCCTACGCTATACTAAATTGAATATAATTTCCATTGTTACTGAAATTTGTATTCTGTAGGCTAAAAATACAATAGTATAATATTTTTATTTCAATTTTGTTAAGACATTCACAAATTAATTTAATATTTGTACCTATTGTAGAATTGTAGGTCCATCTTTTGACTTATTTTTCTATATTTTATTAAAATAATTTGCTATTGGGATGAGCAAACAGTAGATTTACAGAAAACACACATCCATTATAGGTTCTAATAAAAAAAAAAAAAAAAAAAAAACAAGATCATTCAATTTGGTAGGAAAGTTTGAGAATCAAAAAAGATCGGTACAAGTTAGTATAACAAAGAACAACATATAAAAAAAACAATGACAGCAAAAACGTCGTTGGCCAACTAAAATGAAAATCGTATTTTAAAAACGTTTATGAAATTTTTAGCGCAGTTCCGAAAAGGTTTGCTAGCTATCCTATCCAAATGTTTAAACACAATTACAAAGTGAGATTAAGAAGTAATACATGATTTACATCTTTACAAGACTGACAATAGAGATGTGCTGGTTAATGTGAAGGCTAACAAATCTAAAGTGGGGGTGGAAATCTTGGTCACAGGCTTGTTGTAATCTTGTAGCCTACCAGCATAATCTATTAATTAGAATGTCAGTTTCTCTGCCTCTATATGCCCAATTTGAAAATGTCTTTGAAATTGACTTACAAATATACCAGTAGGCTAGTATATCATATGTACATATATTACCAGAGTTAATGAGCAAGCAATTGTAACAAGGTTTGCCTTCACTTTTCAAATTTAAAAGATTCTTTTGAAATGTCTTAAAGAACAGAAATAGTTATTCTGATAGATTAGATGTTTTATAAATAGCTGTAGGCTTTAAATATATTTATAACCATAGTTAATAAATCTTTCCTTACAAAACAGAATAATGTAATACACTAATTTAATAAATTTACAACTATGGACAGGCTGCAAACAACCAAGCTTTGCCACTTCCAATAAGAGAGTCAAGAAAACTAAGTCGGATTTGAGTCGGTTCAGACGTTTGAATTTTACAACACGACATTGTGAAGTACTTGTAACAAGATTTAACTTTTAAGACATTTTTGAGAATTAAATTTGTTAGTTGCAACAATCGTTTTCAGTGTGCAGACGAAAAACGGTAAGCATGAATGTAATTCCCCTTTATCAGCTGATTTCAATTCAAATTCACCTGACTCGGACCACTGAGCTCTTGAGCAACGTTATTAGAAAATACTTTGCAGGTAACTGTTCCAGATTTTTGTGTTTATTGACTTTGGTTTGGTGTTTTTTCATTGACATTTATGGTATGCTATTTTACATTTATATAATACTGTAAATTTAACTAGTTCTGTACTGCTTTTTAAAGAGGAACGAAAAAATTAAATTCATTTATTTGAAGATGTTTTAATTACTAATTGTCTCCAGCTTACCGTTTTATCATATCATTAATGGTTTAACCGAGGTAAACCACGTTCAGCATCAAGATGGAATATGTTTACAATTTATTTTCACCTTTTCAGTCACTGTTCAGCCTCGCGTGATGCAATACAGTCCGTGTTATCTGGAAGGAAATGCTGTGATGATGGTTGGTCCATGGCTGGGTGGTGTGGTCATCTGCAGTTGGACTTGCTAATCCAAGGGTGGCGCCGTTGATGGTTTGCTGATGGTGGGTGGTGTCATCCGTTGTTGGCTGATAGGTTCGAAGAGTCTTCCCTCTTCCGAGACGCTTTAAGTTTAGACAAGCTTCGTTGAGGGAGACAACTACTTCGTGGTATACATGTTTTATAGGATCGAGGGCACAGGTTGGTACCATCGGGCGTGATTACCGCCTTGAAGGTGCAGCCGTAGATTTATCTTCTTACCTTTGTTTCGCCGCTCGATAGGATCGTTCTGTTCTGTTTTGCTGTAACCGAATCGTTGGCGGAAATTTTGTTGGATTTTTCTGAAACTGGCGGCAGTATTTCTTATCGCTAACACTTTTGGCGGTCTTGTGAACGCGATAGCGGCTGTTCCAATCAGCGAGCTGTATTTCTTGTCGGTGAACTCGGACTTAGCCAGCGGTTTTGTAGATTCGCGGTCGGTTTGTTTGCATCTGTTTGTAGACGTTCGAAGTCGTTTACCGACATTTTTTCCGACAGTTGAAGTGGCGACCGTTCTTGTAGACGCTAATACGTTTGCTTCGATTTCTTTCGTTTCGATTGGGCGCCCTTGTCGCGGTGGTGTCAAGTTATTTGGTGAGTCAGTTTCTGTCATTGATTCCGTCGGTTTTGTAAGTGCTGATGTCCTATTGATCGGCGGCCAGTGCTTCTCTTCAGAGATTTCGTTGCAAATTAGCGAGACCGTAGTCTCGGTATTATACAGCATCTGTTTTATGAACAATGGCTGCTTAATCTCAAACTAAAAAGTGACTTTATTGAACGTTTATTGACTAAATTTGGAATAAATTTTGAGTGAAATGGTGAATCTATGGAATACTCTGGGATTAGCTACGAAAGTATATGGTGTTTAGAATTGAGCTTGGATTTTTGGATACTTATGGTGGTTCGTAAACCAGACATAAGGGACGTTTTCTTCTGACCTGCGGAGATGCAGGATCAGTGATGATCTGTTTGATGTGAGTGTGTTGAGACCCTTCGGCTCTGTGTTTGACTCTATGCGTTAACTTTAGGATGAAGTCCTCGAGTGTGGGGATTTTGTGCCCTTGAGAGATGGTGACGTTCGATACGTACCATGGGGAGTTTGTGATCCAACGGAGAGTTTTGTTCTGGAAGGAATCCAACTTTTTCTTCCAAGAAACAGATAGTAAAGAGTACCAAGCTGGAGCTGCGTAGGTAAGTACCGGTCTGATGTATGTTTTGTACATGGACAATCTGATACGAAGTGGTAGAGGGCTCTTGGCGTGAATGACTGCAAGGAGTCTGCCATGGACAGATTTAGCCCTGGACAAAGTTTTCTTGGCGTGATGGGACAGGTTTCATTTAGCGTCAAGCGTGATTCCAAGGTATCTGACTTTGCGGGTCCATGCTACGGGTGATTTGTTAAGAGTCAATTGGACTTCAGGAAATCTACATAGTGAAGAAAATTGGATGGCTTTCGTTTTGTCTGTGTTCACTGCAGTTCTCCACATCCTGAGCCACGGCCGTAGGGCATCCAACTGTTGTTGAATGACCGACGAGCCATATTCCAGGTTCAGAGTCCTATAGTAGAACATGGCAAAGAGTCGCAGTGATACTTTGGGGATGACTGGAATGTCGTTAGTTTACAGAAGATACAGTAACGGACCAAGAACTAAGCCTTAGGGAACTCCTGCCTTGATGGGTATAGGAGTGGAAAGAGTACCTTCGACAGCAACCTGGAACCATCTGCTGTCAAGGTATGAGCTTATAAGATGTACGTAGCATGGAGGAACTGGGCTGACGGCTAGTTTGTAAAGCAGGCCTTCGTGCCATACTTTATCAAAATCTTTTGATATGTCCAGGGACACTGCGATAGATTGGTTTTTGTTGTTGAAGCCATCAGAAAGGTCGTTGATAACTTTTACAAGTTGGAGTGTTGTAGAATTTTCACTTCGAAAGCCAAATTTTTCGGGACGAATGACGTCTTTGAGATGCTGGGTGAGCAGGGAATAAACTAACCTCTCAAAGACTTTAGACATCGTTGGAAGTAAAGAGATGGGCCTGTGATTTTCAGGAAAAGAGCTGATTTTCCGGGTTTGTGAATAGTGGTTATTTTGGCCCCTTTCCATTATGAAGGGAAGTGACCTGTTCGCATGATTCCATTGAAGATATTTGTTATTATTGCTACCGTAGTAGATGGGATGTTGCGAAACGCGATGTTGCTCACGTTGTCTATGCCAGGTGCTTTACGTGTAGGGAGTTTACTAATGAGACTGGCTACCTGGTCGCATTTTAAAGGGTCGGGGAGAGGCCCCATGGGACAAGCAAGATATTTGTCAAGAAAATTTTCCACATGTTCTATGTAGTCATCATCATAGATGGGTGCGTTTTTAGTGAATTGGTCTTGGAGTGAATCAGCGAACGTTTCAGCTCTGTCCGTGGGTGTGTAGGCTATACCATTACGCCCATGAAGAAGGTGATTGGGAGTTTTTGTTGCTAGGAGCTGGCGATCTAGTTTCCATAGGGACCCGTTTTCTGGAGTTACTTCGGTAGAGATTTCGGTAGTGGAGGAAGTTTTTATAGTCGCGATCGTGGTTACTGTGCTTCCTTTCGGCCCTGTATTCGGTGTCGTGGAGTTACCGTATTAGTGAGCGTTATGGATCATCTTCCGATTTGGGTTGCGCTGGTGTCGGTTTACTCTGTATTTTCTTAGTCGGCGAGTGTTCTTCTGTTGTTTTCTCCTACTTGAGTTGCAGTGTCGGTTTCATCACGATTGGTTCGTTTGTTTATGCTCGTTTTCCACAAGTGGTCGCCATTATTTTGTTACTACGGCACCTTGTTAGTTGATAAGGTGGGTTTCTTCTTTTTTTTGCTCTGACGGAATGTATGGTGTTGGCGTATGTTGCTCTAAATGGTACGTCTTATCCAGAAAGATGACCAGATCTTTGATTCCAACCTCGTTGAGTCTCGTTGCCCTGTTTTACAAGTTATTCCAACTGTCTCCCAGGAGGGAAGACTCCGCTCTCAGTCAGTAGATTGATGCACTTCAAATGGCGGATTTTCGTTTTCTTGTAAGCCAACGCAAACGTTGTGGGAGGAATGGCGATAAATGCTACACCATATCATGAGTCTGCGGTCCAGGTGGCATCCCGCTAGTGGAGCATTGTCAGCCATACATCGTTCTGTTTAAAGAAAAAAAAGAATACAATAACTTGTCCTGTGAATGTTTTCGCGTATGGAAACACTTTCTGTTTTAACACTCTCAGAGTACGTTTTATCTCCAAAACTATCTAACCGTTTTTTATGAAACCTTTCAACGTGCTTTTATTTGAATGTGTGTGTATAAAAATCAACCGTTTGGGAGGGTTTTTAGCCCAACGCAGACTAAAGCATTGAAGATAAACACATACAGTAACGGTTATATCGCATCTTTCTTTATTTTAACAAATCAAAGTGGTCTCCGTTTGTGGACTTTTACTTCTTTAAACCACTCAAAGTTAAAAAGATTTGTTTTCTCTCTGTAATAGAACTAACTGAAAGTGTACAAGCTGTATTAATGAACTTTTAAATACACACAACGTTTAACCATAACACAAATAATATTTTATTTAGATCTAGCTGGAATAAGAAAATTTAACGTTCTTGAAAGCGAACCATGCTGCTTCCACATTGAATTGTCATTAAAACTGTGTGATAATTTATAGATTTTTAAGCTTAAGCACTTTAATAGGGTTTCTGGATATGTGGTCTTTCTATGCAACTTAACATCTCGACGGAGGAAAACGGTAACCAACAGTGGTAACTTACATCCATACTAAACGTTTACAGTAGTCTACTTATATTACTGTAGACTACAATATGTATTTATAGAAATAATGAAAACAAATCTATGATAGCATTTTGGTATTTAAATGAATTTTATGTGTAGTGCTTTAGTGGTAAATGCTTGTGGGATTTCAAAACAGTTTGTCAATGTATTAGTAATGCTTATTTGAATTTTGGTCGCTATGAGTTTGCCAGGCGATGTTAACCACCCAGGTTTTACGCCTATAAACAAATTTTAATTATAATTTTTAAGATAGCGTTATAGTTGAAATTCTGAACATATTATGGATTCACATCCAAAATCCCAACTTACTTGTCCTATTATTTAATAAAACTTTCAATTTTAAGTTAAGCATTGCCGTCTAGGTTATGTATCATCGTGTTTTATTAGAACTAAGCTGTGACTGAAACATTGAAAACAATTGGAGAGAAACTGATGTTTACGTACTCTAAACAGTCACACTTCGAAAATACAACCAAATTTAGTTTCTATAACCAAACCAAAAGGTACTTTAAAAAGAAACATACAATTAATTTACTTGGAGAATATTTAATAGGACATTTTATTATACATGACTGTTTGCCTCCTGAACTGACTGAATTTACTCATTAATGGAAGCATAGAGTAAGCTTCCGAAACCCGTCGTCGCTAATTAAAGGACAGAACTGTTGACGGTACTACGCAAGGTATGTAACCTAGTTTATTAAAATAAACAAATAAAAGAGCACTGTGGCGACAAAATCACACTGATTTAAATAAAAACCCGAACCACAAAACAAGGAACAAAAACAATAACTAAACAACTAAATTGTAAGTTATGTTTAATACGTTACCCTTATGTACATTTCGATGATATGGTCATCATCCTCAGAGGGTTTTAACACTACTCGTGTCATCGAAATGTACATAAGGGTAACGTATTAAACATAACTTACAATTTAGTTGTTTAGTTATTGTTTTTGTTCCTTGTTTTGTGGTTCGGGTTTTTATTTAAATCAGTGTAGTTTATTACATTTTATTACTTTTTGGTTTTACGTTTAATGACAAAACTTCCCAAACTTAAACATTTTGTAGTGTTTTACTTGGTTTGATAAAAAGCTTTTTTAGAAATCACAATTTTGATTTGCACTAGAAATTTTTTGAAAAATCCCAAGCACTATTTCATATTTTATTTTATATTCGGTAAAGTTTCTAGATAGATACATATATTTTTTATTTTCCACGTATAACATACAAGTATAATAACTCTGTATTTACAACAAACTCTACTAAACAAAACAACAGTCAATTTACAACAGTTTCTATACAAAATTGCACTTCTTAACTTATATAAAATTGTTTCATTTGCTCTTATTTTTGCATGGAAAATTAGGTAATCCTTAGGATAAACCTGTTTAGGATTTACCATCACTAGATTGTTTCTATCTGTTAAGTTAGAGGAATGGAAAGAACAAACTCTCTCCTAGGTTTCAACTATACTTGAAAAAGAAATTTAACTTTTTAAGCGTGTTATCATAATTACAAATAAACCTTCTTAGTTAAAATTAATAATTAATGCACAACTTAATCTGCATTACAATCAAAAACATGATCTACCTTATCCCTACTAACAATTCTACTTCACTTAAGTGGACGAACATTCACAAGGCTCTCGAAAGAAAAAGGGTGCCAAGCTATTTAAAGAATATGGTAGCAAGTTATTTAAGTGAAAGGACAATTATTTTTGAAGGAGATGGCTGGACCATCAGAGAAACTACACATGCGGGGTTCTTCAGGGATCTCGTCTGGGGCCATTTCTCTGGAATGTGACGCACGACTCCCTGTTAGAAATGACATTACCGGAAGGGGTACAGATAGTGGGTTTTGCTGACGATGCCATCCTGGCAGTAGAAGAAGCAAAAGTGGATAGTGTTATCACAAGAGTCTGATGGTGGCCGAAGATAAAAACTAGGAGATGGCGGTAAACAAGACTGACGCTGTATTGATAACAAAAAGAAGAGCGTATAGGCAGCCAATACTTAAAACAGATGGAGCACTTATCCCGTGGAAGAAACAGTTAACATACCTGGGCGTGGAACTGGATAGGAATCTTACCTTCGGGACGCACATTGAAAAGACGGCACTAAAGGCTTCGGAGATTGGAGGAAGGCTAGCAAGACTTATGTCAAATATAGGAGGCCCTAAAGAGAAAAAAGGAAGGCTATTGGCAAGCGTCATGCAGGCTAAAATGCTGTATGCAGCGCGTATTTATGCGGAAGCCCTGGAAAAGGAGAGCCATAAGGGTAACCTGCTATCTGTCCAGAGGACCGCTGCGTTGAGGATAGTGGCAGCTTACAGCACCTGTCGGAAAGCGCAGTCTTAGTCCTTGCAGGAACACCTCCTATTGACCTCTTAGCTCAAGAAAAGAGGGATATATACTTTGGACTTAGAGAGAACTTGAGGTCAGAAGATGAGGATAAAGTTATAGCCCGGGTAAAGAGAGAAGCTAGAGCAAGGCTTATACAAAAAATGGAAGGTTCGCTGGGATGAAGAACAGTCTGGTAGATGTACTCACACGATAGTGAAGGATCTAGAGAGTTGGCTTGGTAGAGGACATGGAGAGATGAGTTTCTACTTAACGCAGGCCTTTACTGGTCACGGGTGCATTAGATACTATCTAAAGAGGTTCCACAGAGCAGAAGTCAGTACCTGTATAAGCGGGTCCGATAGAGATGATGTTTGTCACACACTGTTTGACTGCAAGGCAAGGGATGTACAGAAAGAAAGACTCTGAGACCAGATAGGGGTGAATATTACACCGGACAATATGGTGTTGCAAATCCTGGAAGAAGTATACAAATGGAAGTACATTGAAGCATATTGTATAGAGGTACTAAAAATGAAGGAAGAGCAGTTAAGTTAACTGTAAAAGGGCCCGTGCTTCCCAGAGAAGTTATGTCGAAAAGTGGTGCCTCTGGGTATTCTTTAACGATCATCATTAAACGGGCAAGAGGTGACGTGGGTTTTAGTGGGTATACCTTAGAATGTGGAGCCTTCTGGCGTGTCGAAAGTCCCCCCCCCAAAAAAAAACTATATATCACTATAAAGATTTAATACTCAAAATCTTAACTTAAACAAAATCATACAATTTAAATACAATCAATATAAACAGCCAAATCTAAAAAATATTTAATATCATTTATATGAAAAAAAATCTTTTACCAATTTTGCGAACTGAATACGCGTACCACTCGTTCTTTTCCGATCTTATTCATTTTCGTTACAAGATTAAATTTAACTCTGCATGTTAACCAACTGGATATTTATTGGTTGCCTGACGGAAAATTAAGGCATTTATCCTTTATTCTTTTTTTTTTTTTTGTAAACCTAATGTTTTATATTAGATCAATCTCTGTCGTAAGATATGAAATATATAACCGAGAGAGAAAATGAAAAGTGATAGATGTTCCGCCTCGTTTGAATATTATTAAAGGTTATTTTTATATATATTTTTAATGAAATTCGTAGAATACTTCTTGGAGAAAATTAGCCTTAAATACGGTCTAAAGTTGAAAGTCGCGTGGAATAAAAGGTTATTGTTAAAGGCTTGCCATGAAAAATAATTGCTCAATATTAACCGAACTCGTTAAACGTATAGTATAAATCATTGTATATACTATACAAAATTTCAATGAAATTCGAAAAATTCTTCTTGAAGAAAATTAGACTTGAATATCCTTGAAATGTTTTAAATTTTGGGATAAAAAGCCTTTTTTTTAAACTTGTCCCAGACATAGTTACAACTTTAGAAATAAACTCTATAAAAGTTAATTTAATACTGAATGTTCCCATATGGAAATCAAACAATGTGCAATAAAATGTAAAGCAAATATATTACACTTAGTTTAATATTAGTTTTGTCGTTTCATCATATACAATTCAGGGCTCTATTACAAAAAAGGAGCATTTATCCTTTCCACCAAAAAAGGAAAAACATTTCATTCATGATCGTGAATAAATGGAGTATGTTTTAAAATAGTTTTTATTATAACAATAAGGCCGGAATTGGACATTATCAATATAATACAAATCGTTTAATCTATTTTAAACAATACCTCCATATTCTTATAGATGTATTATAGTGTAATTGGGAAAGGACCACCACATGTTAATCTGCATCAGAAACCAGGGGTTTACAGGTGCCGGAACGCCGTTCCGGTACTGCTTTTGATTAATTTTGTTTACGTTTTGTTTTAACGTTGCACTGGACCATCCACCCTCAATCATACTCATTCAACACTCGAATTTTAAGTTCGATAATCGTAATCGAAAAACCTCAAGATATCTCCACACTACAGTGCGTTGCGACTATGGTAAAATCTCCCACATTGTCCCTCAGCTCAAAATTGAAATGGGACAACTTGGGAGCACCAGACACCCTTTTGCATGCCTCGCGGCACGCATTTAATATTCGTCTAACGCTGCGAACGACTACAAATAAAAGACTGATGATTCACAGTCGAAGCGGTCGAAAAATTTAAAAACCAGCGATGCTTAAACTTGTATATATTAACTTTTTCGGCTTGAAAAAGTTAATAACATATTAATGAGATTATCGTAATCTAAATAAGACCACAAATGATATTTGAACCAAATTTAATGATTAGTATTTATCAAATAACTCATTTAATTTCACGATTAATTAATTAAAAAATAAATATCAAAAATGAGAGCACAAAACGGAATACATATAAACAACGGCTGTACACTGACAAACGTCGCCAGAAATTCAAGGTCGAAAGGCAACCCGAAAGAGGGAAATATTTAGGCCTAAATGAAAGTACTGTAACTGAACACCGGCCGCACGGCGATTTACCAGGTTGCCCGGTACATGCAACCTCTTGCGAACTTTCAAAAACTGAAAAGTGGTTTTTCGCTTTGACGTTAACATTCTGATGTTTAGTTTTGTGACTTTTGAGTGTCGTTAGAATAATTCACTAACAAGCGTCTGTGTTGTGTTCAATTGTTTTTTTTTTTTATAAGCAAAGACATTTTTTGATATACATAAAATGTGTTTAGGTTTACAGTCTTTTACCGAGGATTTAAATTTCTGATAAAGGCTATTGACTAAGTAAGAGACATTTTCCCAAGTTTTTGATTAAAATAGTATCTGTCTCTAAAATTTGCTATATGCTTAGGCCTATACGGGTACACAAATAGTTACCGTACATATACAAGTGTACTTTTCTTATAAAAGTAAGCATATTACCTGCACACTTAAACTTACCAAAGACACGTAATACAGGGCTTTTAGAAGTAAAAATTTCCGGACCCCTTTTTCGTTCCTTCAGTGTTCCTGTACTGGAAAAATTACGAGTAAACCCCTGACAGAAACAGAGAAGGCCTCCAGTTAATTTACCAAAATTCTTCAAATCTTGCGTCTCCGGAAATATAGTAATAACGTGTCTAAATTGTAAGGTGTATGCAGAGAACTACGCAAAATGCCTTTAGTGTTGTATAGTGTATAGGGAACTATCGAACTAATTTCATACGTATTGGTTAAGGCCTAAAGAAATTATGAGATATGAGTCAGTCAAACTTTGCTTTAATATTTATTATATTTGAGATATATAGATGACTAGCTGGCCCGATCCGACTTTGCACGGATAGACAAATCAAAGTTAAATGTACATTAACACAAAATATATTATATCAATAAATATATTACACTATGTATTTCTCATGGGGATTTTTAGTAACTTTGACCCCCAAACCTCCCCTAAAATTTCGAAATTTTTAAAGCACTTTCTTAGCGAGCTCCTAGGGCCCTAGAGTAAGCTACATACCAAATTTAATTCCAATCCGTTCGGTGGTTGTTTGTAGTAACTTTTACCCCCAAACCTCCCCTAAAATTTCAAATTTTTTAAAAACCTTTCTTAGCGAGCACCTATGGCCCTAGAGAAAGCTACATACCAAATTTCGTTCATATCCGTTCATTGGTTTTGGAGAAATCGTCATTTAGTAATTTTGACCCCCCCCCCCCCCAAACCCCCCTAAGTTCTCAAATATTTTTAAACCCTTTCTTATCAGCACCTACGGCCCTAGAGGAAGCTACATACCAAATTTCGTTCCAATCCGTTCAGTAGTTTTTGAGAAATCGTTATCAGTGAGTCAGTGGATTTGGCTTTTTTATATATAGATATTTTTTTTTAATTCAAATTTCCATCAAAAGACGCGATGCTAAATAAAAATATATTAGCCTAATATTAAATTTTTAATTTAAAAAGTAAACTCTAAGATTTATTAAATCGGGTTTGGATAAGCTAGAAAGACAGACAGAAATACTTTCATGGTAGTGATCATAATTCGTTTATATAATTTGAAAAATACAATTACAGTTACTTACAGCACTTCAATATTTTGTATATAAAAACATTTTTAAATGGAAAAGTAGGCCTATAAAAACCTAACAAGCAGACATAGCCTGCATATGAAAAGCCGACCATGCCTTTATTTATGCGAAGTATTTGTTTATGCTTGAATCAAATTCACTGTAATTAAACATGTTTGATCATCGTTTTAGAAAATATCAGTTTAATAACCTATTGATTAAAATTCATAAATAATTAACAATTTCTGTCATTAGACACAACAGTGTTCAACAAAATGTTTCCAGGTAGCAGCACATTACAAGACGAATCTAAAACTACCCTGAGATAAACATAAATGAACTCCAACAGCGCTTTCAAGTGGTTTAAGTAAGAACTATTTGCAGAATATATCATTTTAAAGCACCAGCCAACAAAATCTAACTTTTCTTGTTAAAAGTATTGAAATAAATGTTTAAAAATGTTATCGCAGTTTTCTCAATGTGATCGCACAATTTTAAGAAAAAATTTATAGTTTCACTGTTAAAACTTATGTCGAACCGAATAATTAGTATGATAATTGCATCTGTGCTACAGCTTCGTGTACCCGTAAGGTGCTGTCCCCAAGTACGTTAAATTTGTAACTATTTATAATAAGTTTGCTTTAATCCGGCAAGTGCTGCTACCTACATACAAATTATAGTAAAATATTCATTTTTAATGATTGGTTTGATACTGTATTTGTATCAAAAAAATTAATGTTAATTTGTAAATCTCTGACCTGTAACGTGCTGCAACCTACAATGCACTTTCAAAAAGATCTGTTAGAAGTTAGTAATCGCGGATTTTTGTTAACTTTTAAAAATAAAGGTTTAAGTCAAGGAAAGAAATTATAACAGAACTTTAGTTTCAAAGATTTTGGAGTTATGTAATATAATTTGTAGGGTACACGATTTTAAATTAATTTTAAACTTTGTTGAAAGGAACAATTTTAATAGAAATGCACTTACATAGTATGGAATATCTTGTAGGTATTAGTTTAATAAATTAAAGTCCATTATATACTATGGAGATGCTGCCCCACAAATGTTTAAAAGTATTAAATTCTATGGTTCAGAGCACTTGTAGTAAAGTTCTCCAAAATGCTTCCATTGATAGTTTTATATAAACCCCAAATCAAACAACCGCTATTTTTACTTACATGTTTGTGAGGCAAATCAAATTACATGTAATAAGCCAAAATCAGAATATTTGTTTACAATTGCCTACTTTTAATAGAATGCCTAATGATTGTTCAACATATGCAAGATACACGTGTAGCCATAAAGGGATTTCAAAAGTACAGAATATATTCCATAAATTTTATTAGAATCTTTATAGATTTGTTTTGTCTACAGCAGCAACCTGATAGTTCCATCATTTTGTGATGTTTTGCAGAAAACTGCGTTTAATAAAATCAAATGTATCTACGAGGTTCGCTAAACAATAACTGTACATTCCTCTTACAATTTGTATTAATTAACTTACAGCTTATTGGCCTACTCCTCAAAACAATAGACAAACAATAAAATTATTCCAAATGGATTTACACTTTTCTTTGCATACCTGGAATGATGGAATACCAAGATAAACACGCAGAGGTAGATAGAATGCGAGGCATTAAAAAAATAAGATTTAGCTCTATTTTGTGTTAACATGAAAAGGTGATTGGTGTTTGTCACGTCACACTCGAACACTTCCTTTCAGACTATGCACATTCCCGATGTCTTCTGCTGGTGATGATTTGTAGACTGTAGATAAGCCTAGCTATAACAGTGAAGTAACAGTGAAGTAACAGTGAAGGTTGAGTTCATAAGGAGCTATCCAAACATTAGGGGAATCCAATCTAAATTGCTATATCCATGTTCAAACTATTAAAATTGGTTTTTTAATCGAACTTAAAATAAGGTTAAACCTTAGACTAGTGAAAGCCTTTATTTATACCTCTTTTTGTAGCTAAGTCTAGGCCTATATCAATATCGTTTAGGTGTTAAAAAATGGCCCTTTAACAGGGCCACAATGTCTTGTTTGCTGTTCTTCAACTGAAAAATTAATAATTGCAGTTAATTGGAAGATTGCATGAAAGTGTTCGCACTGCCTGTTGGAATGAAAAGTTTTTATAGAAAGTATGAAATTCGTTAAATATACTACACTAAAATATATAAATAAAACAAAATGAATTTAAAAATATTAGGTTAGCACTATGATGCAACTTAACGAAAGGCACGGAATTTGTGCAACAAAGCAAAACAGTAAGTTTTTGGAACTAAGACATAAGGGTATTATTTCTAAAAGTAAAAATAATATTTCTCACAATTTAAGCTCGATTATATTTATACATAAGGGTATATAGACAATAGAAAGATATTCAGTATAAATAATCACAAGCTCCCCTTCTCGGTTTGTGATGCACTTTCCCTTAACACAAGACAATCAAATATATTGCAACACAACTATATCAAGATTTGGTTTCCTCTGCACCTCGTCGTATTGTCGTAGGGTGGGTTTCTTACGAAGAAGTATAATCATTTAGTGGTGGGAGCATATTCGGGATGATATTAATGACTTATACAATGGCTCTACAACACGAATTAGAAATGATCATAGTCCATTTATAATTTACTTTGTTTAAGTACTAATAATATGTTTCAGAAGTTTCACCAGTTTAGAACGCTTCCATTTGAGAAAAAGTTTGATTGAAATACCAAACATTCGTTTAAAATTTGTTTAACAATTTTCTTTTTCTTTTGAAATAATTTGAAAACTAAAGAAGATTCGTAAAAATATGCAAGAGTACAAAAACGTAGATTTATGTTTACGTTACATTTATTCGTTTTCTTTTTATTTCTCTAGGATAAAAGTTAGCGGAGATATTACCATTTGCGTTTGAGTACTAGGACCAGCTTCCCGAGCCATTTTAACTAAAAAATATCTAACACGATCTGTCCATGGAAGTTCAACATTACATCCAACTCTTAAGCCATAAAATTCCCTGAAAAATGGTTTTTCGAGCGATTATACATGGTGGAACAAAGTTAGTGTTAAAAACTTCGGGAAAGGTTCTATGGGTCAAAATAAATAGAAAAATCAAGAATAATATTTTTTTTCGAAAAACGCTTCATTTTCCAAACATCCGCCATTTTGTTTCTTTTACTAAATAATTAATATCTAGAGAACGGTTTAACCGATTGAGTTCAAACTTGGAATGAAGTTTAACCTTACAATGATCTATCTTAAGAAAAATAAGCGATTATATCCAATCATGCATTTCAAAATAGCGGCTGTTTGAATATTTCAAACCTAAATTACTAAAACCCGTGCATTTTAACAAAAAATGTCAAGACACTATTTTTGTAGCCCTTTTGATTCCCTATCGGTTGGTGTAACTGTTAAAACAATCGAATGAAGGATAAAGCTAAGTTATGTGTAATAATTGGTTTATTCAACCCGGCAGACTATACCAAGACAGTAAATACTACAATATTGTATGTACATTTGCTGTCATTATCTTTAACTTTGATTTATCCTTCATTTGGTTGTTTTAACAGTTACACCAACCGATAGGAAATCAAAAGGGCTACAAAAATAGTGTCTTGACATTTTTTGTTAAAATGTAGGCCTACGGGTTTTGAGTAATTTAGGTTTGAAATATTCAAACCGCCGCCATTTTGAAATTCACGATTGGATGTAATCGCTTATTTTTTTAAGATAGATCATTGTAAGGTTAAACTTCATTCCAAGTTTTAACTTAATCGGTTAAACCGTTCTCTAGATATTAATTATTCAGTAAAAGAAACAAAATAGCGGATATTTGGAAAATGAAACGTTTTTTCAAAAATTATTATTATTCATTTTCTATTTACTTTGACATATAGAACCATTTCCCGAAGTTTTTAACACTAACTTTGTTCCACCCTGTATAACTTACAAATTTGAAATCATCGTTGAAAAACCAATCGCATTTTTTCGGAGACAATTTCGGAGTATGTAAATTTGGAGCCTGGAAACACATAGCCCGTATTATTAATACGTAATAGTAATAGTGTATTCGCGCGTACTAGACAAACACACATGTATATAGGTATATACGTACAGTATAATACTAATACTGTACGCATGAATGAAATAATGATGTATTTAATAAGGTATAGTGTTATTAATAACAAATTATATTATACACTGTGAAGAGTTTAAATTTAATTTAAATGCACCATTAAAACAATTGAATCTATTGACAAAATAAGTTTTTATTTTTTCATAAGATATGTTTTTTAAAAATTATTATGCCACATTATGAATTAGGTTCTAGAATTTAGAATAATGTTTAGTCTACAAACTTAAACTATCTCAAGCTATAAAAAACTTTAATCAATCATGTTCAAAATGTTTGTCATAAGGGGTGGTTATTAAGGGTTGAAACGTTCTAAATCATGTTCCAGGACATAAAACCGTCTTTATTCGACACACTTCAATCTATTAAACTTGATTTTCTAATTTTTGCAACATGTGTTGTTTTCACCGCTAAAAAACAAAAAGCCCACACAGAATATTGTCACTTTAGAGGGTTAAGACAAGCTTAATTCAATGTTTTTACAAAAATGTTTCTTTTCCGAAAGAATTATGAGGTAGTACTTTATTTCAACCGTGATGCACTGGACTATTATTGGTTGTGAGGTCCATGAGCATAACACTGTCACAAATGATGTAAAAGCCTCGAACACCACCAAAGATCATTCATTTTAATGGTGACAGCAATACTTAAATTACTCCCCGTGTGCTTAACATAATCTCCAACTAAATAAGGAAGATTATCAGTATTGTAAGTTGTTTGTTGTTGGATAATAATGATATTAAAAGGCGTGGGATAGTAGGTATTAGGATTTGTAAGAAGCAGTAAACGAGAAAGCAACCGGAAACGCAACCGCTTCTCACTGTATCCCTATCTAAACAGTGCAATTTCTTGCAGCTGAACGCTTTGACATTGCCTCATTCCAAACCATTGTGTAAGTCTATCTTTTGTAATTGAGTGTTGAAAAAAAAACTGAATTTTCTTTATAAAATTTCGGATCCGGCTTGCAAATTATTTTTCATCATTAATTTTGTATTGTGTTAGGAAAAAAATTCAAACTTTGTACTTACAAAATGTCAATTATGTAACAAATCAAAAGCATTTAAAAAAAATGTAAATTGCAAGACGGATGCGTAATGTGACTGTGCTTAAAATGAGACCTTGCAAACAATGTTATGATAAAAAGTAAACGAAATAAATGGTTTGAAATTTAACATTGCTCTTATGGGATAAAAATCCAAGATGGCCGCCACTACAGCAAACCCTTAAGTTTCATCAGTATCAAACAAGTAATTGTGAGCCATATCATAATGGGCAATCGCAAAAACTTTTCTTCTTTAAAATATATGTAGCATAGATAATACAGATATTATCCTATGTTCGTTTAAGTTCGAAGCAAGTGAAATACAGTACATAAGAAATCAAAGTAAACCATGACATTATTAATAAAGAAATGACAGAAAAAACTCGACGTTTACTTTTGAAGTAATGACTCTTGTTTAAGAATATTCATTTGCAAATTAATTTATTTTTTATAATGTGATTTTCTTTAGAATTTTAATAATTGCTTTGTTTTCATAAAAGTTTTCAACTAATGATTTTGTTCTTACTTTTTTGCATACGGTATTTTTATTTATATAATGATATAGGCTACTGTATCTTTCAGAGTTTCAGTAATATTGTAATAGAGTTAAATATTGACTGTTTAATGTAAAACTTTTATGTAAATAAAGGTTGGTAATCTTATTTGCACTTCTGTCTTTTGAGTTTACTCCTCTGTCAATTAGTTTACTAGTTAAGACAAGAGTTAATTTTTTGTTTTAATTAATTTTTACACTAAAATATAGCTTAAAATGAGGTTTTAAGACAATAGAGTACGCACTTCCCCACCCCCCAGGTCCACCCCCCGAAATACGATCTTAGGTCCGCCACTGTTCCAGAACAAAGTTTAGTCATTATAACCCACGGTGACATTTATATATTTTTCGTGATACATAACAATTTACTAAAATGTCTTCCCCTTTACATACCAAAAATATTAAAAAAGATTAATTTTATAATGTTACTACTTGTACTTGTCAAATAAATGAGAAATAATTAAGAAAAGACACCAAAGAACAACATGTATTCGGGTGATAGGAACGAGTCCACCGAACTTTGTTTTTATTCGACTCTTTGTCAGCAAGTAGCAATAAACAAGATTAATGACGGTTTGATTAAAAGGGTGTTAACTGTTTCTTTTATTTTTGACTATTGGAAGGGCCACGAGACAACCATTAATAAAACCCTAAACGACACTGGATTTCTATTTATGCACAAAGGATTAATAATCCCGCCCCACGCCCCAAAGCGAGGCTCCGATTTAGTGCAATATCAATAACTCTAGCAGAAGTTTTTCTATGGTTTTATGTATAAAAATTAATTTGTTTTTAATCTGGTGGACTTTATTTTCTTCCTAGACCCAAAAGCCATTTTAAACTAAAAAATGTATAATATAGACATCAATTTTTATTAAAAAATGTCCATTATAAAAGAGATAGATAATATTTAAAGGTTTACAATAACGTTAGACGCTTTGATACTGTGTCTACTAAGGCAGTTTTTTTAAATAAAATAAACGGTACCAGGAACTGGCACATACTTTCTCACAAATACATTTAAATTACTAAACAGATTCACTGTGACTTGTAGGGTGGGGTAGGAGAGTTTTTTTATTAAAGTTGGAGATTAACTAATAAATATTATTATTATTATCTAAAGAGAAAACTATTCGATCGATTTCGAAAAAATTTGCACCAAACACGTCAATTAGGTCTTCATAGATGCACGTAAAATGGTTTTGATTTTTTTTTAAACAACCTCCTTTATGGCCACAAAACCCCCAAAAACAGTTATTATTATTATTATTATTAGCTAAACGAGAATTTTTAGAAAGATGCGGGTTTCTGTATATGGTAGGGCATATTAAAGGCTACAAATAAGGCAAATTTTATCAAAATCGTTAGAACCGTTTTTTAATAAAAAAATAATAACTGATTTTTTCTGGGTTTTTTGGAAAAAAAGGGGGCTGTTTTTCTAAATTGTTCAAAACCCTTTTTCGTACATCTATACAGGCGTACTGGACATGTCTGGTGCAAATTTGGTTGAAATCAATCGAATAGTTTTCTCTCTAGCTTTGTATACTTTTATTAAAGTAGGCTATTAACTAATAAATATTATTATTATTACCTAGAGAGAAAACTATTCCATCGATTTCGAACAAATTTGCACCAAACACGTCAATTAGGTCTTTATAGATGCACGTAAAAAGGTTTTGAAAAATGTTGAAAAACAACCCCTTTTATGGCCAAAAAACCCCCAAAAATCAGTTATTATTATTATTATTAGCTAAACGAGAATTTTTAGAAAGATGCGGGTTTTTGTAGTAGTCAAAAGTAGTCAAACGGAGTCGTTCGTGTGCACACGCGGTTGTATTTTTATATGGATTGTTTGTGTTGATGTGTGCGTGTATAAGTGTTATATGTGTTATGTCTTTTAATAAGTTATTTTAATGTTGTGACGACCTCAGCAGAGGGATATCTGATGATGGAACCAGTTCCGAAACGCGTCATACTGAGTAAGTAAGTAAATTACTTTTCAATTGAAAGTCACATAGACGGATATAATTTTTACATTTTATTCAATCTAATCAGTGACTTGGATACAGAACAATGCATTTTAAATTTGTTAAAATGTTGCATTTATGTATGTTATTATTTATGTTTAAAGAAAGACAAACAAAATATCTTTTAATTGCTTTTTATTTCATATTAATAGATCAAATGATTTAGACGTTATCTTATCTTCTAAAGCGAGAGATAATTGTTTGTCTGCTAAATGGATCTGGAATCTCCGTCTAAGGATTTTTCATTTTTGATTTTAAATAGGGCTTTTGGCAACGAGAAATCGATTGGAAATGGTCACCAGTCTGGGGAAATTCGTTTTCTACGTCTTTTTATTAAATTAAAAAGTGAAATTTGTCCATTTTAAACAATACAAAGCACAGCTGATGCAAATGTTTTCAATGCCATTACAATAATCATCTGCTTTCTTTTAAACTGTATATTTTAAGCCTAATGTTGTATCTATTTATATTTACCATGGCAACGAATACTTCTGCTAAATAAACATACCCTCCATTTAGTTGTTTAATGTTATAGGCCTAACCTAAACGATGTTCACGGAAATTTGCAATAATAGTTATTGACGTGAGCGAACTAGGCCCTAGGCCTAAATCGATATTGAAATATTAAACTTTAATTTAGGCCTGACTTATTTCTGAGGCATAGCGTTGAGATTATGGTTAATCCTTTAAATTGTATTTTTATTACAGGTAAGCCTAATGTTGAATATACCGTTTATTTAGTTATTTAATGTTATAGGCCTAACCTCAAAACTCAATAATCCAATATTTATTATTTAAATCATAGCCCTGCTTATAATCGAGCTTTAGCTCGGTCTCCTGGTACTTAATATTATAGTGAAGAAATTAATAATGGAATAGTTTTAAATGTTATACGAAGATGTACGAATGTTTCCGAAGTTAAACGAATAGGTATTTCTTCTTTAAATTTGTATAAACGAATATTTTATTGATAAAAGGTTATATTTATATACAGTTTATAACCTCAAAGCAAATATTATATTGCGTTATAACATACAGTAGTTCTATAACTCATATTTAAAAAAAATCTACTTCATAAGAAATTATAATGATTGAAGTTGTAAACATAACCCCAAATTATAATCTAGACTGGGTTTGTTTTATTAGAGAAGATGGGTGAAATCAGCTGTTATATTAAATGTTACTACACTCGCTTTTATAGAACTTGATTATCTTTAATATAGTGTGTTTAAAAAAAAATCAGATTTTTAAACGTTATCATATTGTATTGATGAAAGCAGTCAACAGAAAGCAACAAACTACCCAACGCTTACAAAACCATAAAGTTTTAGCAATTATATTAGAAGTACTTTATGTGAGTATTCTACAACTAGCCATAAGTTTCAAAATGATTGAACCGATTTTAAAACAGTATAATTGTGGAACGATGGATATCCCGTGAATGAAAGGTCGGCAGCTCGAATTGGCATGGCTAACAGTTTTAAAGAATCGCCGCTAGAGGTCAGTTAATATGTTTTACCAATGTTTTTACATGTATTATTGTGCTTTACTCCACCACAAGATTATTATCTGTTACTCCGCCAGACGTATATGTTACGCATACATTTTCACAGATAACAACAAAGCGATAACTGAATTCATCCCACTTATTTGGCAAAGTAACTTTTATTGCAGCAACTGCTACTAATAATATTTGTAAGTGCACAACTTAACGGTAGCAGTTGTTTCTTTATCCTTACAAAAATAATTAAATTGGGTTCATATCTAAAGATATTGGAGACCCATACTGCTCGGCACTCGGCAGTAAAATGCACATTATTCATTGTTGAAGAACCCTGAATATGTTGTGGAAAACCAGGTCTGCAGCTATTCAGACAGATTATTCCCTTCAGTGTGCTTTCCTAAAATAAAGAATGGGACATACACCTTTGTACAAGAAACTGACCAAAACAATACTATCGAAATTGACCATTAGGATTCTTTATCGATGTGAAACAAAGCTACCACTAACGAAATTGTCGTCAATACAGCATTGCTGAGCGCCACTCGTCTCATGTCCAGACCAACACCAAGAGCTTGAGCTAGTAATTGACTTTTAACAAATCCAACATAGCATGGAACCGTCATGTCAGTTATCTAGGAATCGAGCTGGACTCTGAACTAAACCTGTTCCTTCTCGTCAAGCAAACACTGCCAAGGGCTAAATCTGTCCGTGCCAAACACCTTCCAGTCATAAACACCAAGAGCCCACTACCACTTCGAATCAGATTGTCCATGTACAAGTCATACATCCGCCTAGTACTATCGTACTGTCTGTAGTGGGAGGAAAAGTTGGAACCCTTCCAAAGTAAAACTCTCCGTTTCATCACAAACTCAAACTCCCCATGATATGTGTCGAACGTAAACGTCAAAATCCCCACACTCGAGGAATTCATACTTAAGCTTTCAAACTCACTCAGGCACAGAGCCCAAGGCTCTTACCACACACCTTAAACAATTCATCACAGACCCTGCACCACTGCAGGGTAAAAGGAAACGTCTCTTATGCTTGGTTTATGAACCACCATAAGCATCCAAAAATCCAAGCTCATTCATAAACATTAAACATTTTCATTAAATATAATCAGTTTACAACATTCACCATCTCGTGCCAACACAAAATTTATTCCAAATTAAGTCAATAAATTTCTATATATCACTCTTTAGTTTCAGATATACAGCCATTGTATTTTACAGATGCTGTCAACCGTTGAGACAAAGGTCTTGCAAATTTACTAGTATAAGGAATTGGAAGTTCTGTGCTTGAACGAATCAATGCAAATGATTTAAGATGATAAACGTACTTTAACCCGTTCATTCATGATGCCCATATAAATGGACAGAATAACAAAGGCTAGAATTAAAAAATAAATACAAACTGTTGATTTGTATAATGTCCATGTAAATGGATATTTATTTTACAGATCTATCATATGCTGCACTCTAGATCTTCTTCCAAATTTTATTTATTTACAGCAATAGTCAGCTTTAAATGTCTTACCAGCACTAGAGGTTACCATGTGTTTGTTGTTATAAATTTGTGGATGGTTATGTTAATTGTTGAAGAGTTTGTGATATTTTTTGAGATTATAGGTAACCAAAATTTCATAACTCACTACATTTGATATGAAATTGTAATTTTATTGATATGAAATTTTTTTGCAAATCTATGTCCACATATTTGGACATTGTGACTCAAGTGTTCAAATTGTTCAAATAGACTTAGGACTATCAAAATCTAACAAAGAAAGACATACGAGATTGTGAATAACTTGAATAAAAGGAAAATTATAAAGTGGAGAATTAACTTTGATAGATGAGTAAAAGAAACTGCTTTTTAAACTATGATTAAACATTAAATATGTTAAACTATTGATTAACTTGTTTCATCAAAGACAACTTTAACAAATTAGGGATAGTTTTATAATAATACAATTATAAAACTTTGTATATGTAGTCTAAAGGCCTTTTATATGAGACCGAATTAAACAAAGTAGCTGGTAGATGGTACTTTGCCAAATATACATTGCCCAAAGGTCCCTTTTTACAAATGAATAAACTAAATCATGTATATGTTTTATTATGTGTGTATTAGTGCCAAACCAAATTATTATCCCTGTTAAATTATAAATTATATCGCTCTACCTAAAGTATAGAATACGTTAGTTTATTTTCCCAATATATGTGCGGGGAGAGCTCGGGGTTTTCCTGAATAGTGTGCATGGGTCCCATTTGTGCAACTAACCTACAAAATAATAAATTTGTAAAATAAGGTCAAGTAACCATCTTACAAATTTCGTCCCGTAATTGTAGTGAGATCTAAAGTATGGTCGAGTCTATAGGACTACAGGTTTAATGACGGACACTGGTCACCTTAGCCGGCCACCTATTATTAATATAATCGATTAAGAGCTTGAACTAATTAATTGTTTCAAATTGGCAAGATTTGATTCATAAAGAGGTTTGTTTGAAAGAAAAAACTCTACAACATCTAAATTAGTTAAGAATTTAAATCAATATGTGCAATGAGTTAAGGAGAAAAAACGTGACGAGTGGGAAACAAGAATTACTTTTAAAAATTGTGTCTGTAGTTGAATAAATCCAGATGAAACGCTGTAAACTTTGGCCAAAGCAACGTTTCAGGGCCAAAACTTTATAGTTAACATTTATTTTTATGTTTTTGTGGGATCTCCTATGTTGATTATTTTTTGATTTTAAAATATTAAATGAGCTATGTAATAATTAAATTCACGTGTTATAATTTAGTAAAATGTGTATTTAATATCGTCTATAATGGGAATGATTAAATTTTACAATGATTTATGAATAACATAATTAATAAGATTAAGTTTAATTGTTTTTAAGATTGAGAATTGACTTTTAATTAGGTTATAAGATATTTTAAGAGCAAATTTAATAATCCACGATGAGAAAATTTTTAAAATCTTTCAAAACTAGTTATTCAAAATCCACCCGAACCTCCAAAATCCTCCCTGAATCGGGCCTTATATAAGTAGGCCTAATTTAAATAAAACTTTTAAGTTTTTTCGTTTTCACTTTACTTTAGCCTCAATACTTGCCTTCAGATCAAATTTCAAGCATCAACCTACACTAAAAGTGTATCGTAATATTGATGAGTGAGTCAGTGAGTAATAAAATGTGCACCCCTGTATCCTTTGATCGGTGTATTGTAAATATTTCGAATTTCATGTGTAACATTATCGGTAGCCTAAATATATGTGTTCTAAATTTCACATCACTATCATAAAGGTGAGACGTTCTTTCTGCGTTGAATGTTGAATTTAATTAAGAGGGTAACTGAGCCCAAATATCAAATATTATATTATAAAGTACATATTCATGTTAATTAACTAACGCCACTGATTACCTCACAAACCACTGATCAATGGGTTGAGTCAGCATTTACAACCTGGAGCACGTACGCTAGCATGAAATAATTATAATTTTTACAATCGTGATTCAAAGCAGACAAAATCGTTTAATTTTTTTTTAACGAATCTGGGCCTACCGCGATAAACGATTTACCAGTTTGACGTTAATGCACTCTTTATGACAAGTGATCGCAACTAGCACTGGTTAAAAATTTAACTATAGTTGCAACCCTTTTCTCAAGTTTGTGTCGTTTTTTTGTTTGTTTCAAGTGTAGAGATATACAGAAATATATTTTGTTTTAAGCTCAGATTCCGGAGCCACTTAAAGCATTCACTTTAATATAGTAAATACATTATAAACATAGGCCCGAAAACGCTCTGTTTTCCAAATATCCACTACTTAGTTTTTTATACAAAATAATTGACACTAGAAAAATGAATGTTTGACTGAGTTCAAATTAGGCATGAAGTATTGCCTAAAAATAATATATCTCAAGAAATATAAGCGATTATATTCAATAATGCGTTTCAAAATGGCGGTTGTTTGAAAATTTCAAACCTAAATTACTCAAAAACCGTACATTTTAACAAAAAATGTCAAGATAAATTTTTTGTAGTCCTTTTGATTTTCTATCGGATGGTCTTACACTCAAAACAATCAGTATAATAGCTATTTTAGAGATAATAACAGCATTGTCAGCAGATGACTTAATGCTTGCGTATGGAATGCGGCCGCTATTGGCTAGAACAGCCTTGTCCCCAAGCCTCGCCAATAGTAGCGTGGTTGTCATAGTGACGGCAGCCCCTACCACTAGTTAGTGCTGTGGTGGGACATTTCGAATGTTAACCAACTTGGTTCGTTCGAAATACAACCATTATTCAGGATCTGAAATCCGAGACTATCCATGACTTCATCATCAAGCTAACACAAAAGTTAGCCGATCGAGCAGAATGCTCGAAACACACGCACCTGTTCGAAATCGTGACAGATCCCGCTCCACCGCAAGAACGCAGGAACAGACCACTGCGCCTTGTGCACGACCCACCATGAAATGACTAAATTATTAAGTCATTTCTTAAACTCATAAAAACCCAAGCTCGTCCCTAAACAAACACTCTTATACAGTCAAAACCACAATAAAGTCATTGCTACTTCACTAACTGCAATCGTCTCAACGGAAGCAGTCAATAATATCTCGAGAGCTCACTCTCTCGCCAAGACCAAGAACTCTTTCCAGCACTCCGCTGCCCCCTCGCAAGCATTCAAGTCATCTGCTGACAGTACTTACAATATTATAGTAGCATATTTATTTTGTTAGTATAGGATGCCGTGTTGAACAAACCAATTATTACACATAACTTAACTATTGTCCTTCATCCGATTGTTTTGACTGTAAGACTATCGAATAGGGAATCAACAAGGCTACAAAAAAGTGTTTTGACATTTTTTGTTATAATGTACGGTTTTTGGATTTCATCGCTTATTTTTCATAAGATATATTATTGCTATGTTAACATCATGCCAAGTTTGAACTCAATCAGTCAAACCGTTCTCTAGATATGAATTATTTTGTAAAAAATCTGGAAAACGAAGAGTTTTCGGGTCTACGTTTAGATCAACGTTTTTTCTTATTTTTAGGTATAGAACGAGCTACCGAGAAATTGTCGCATAGTTCTGAATCACCTTTATATGTAGTATAGGTTCAAATTAAGGACGTAACTTTAATAGAGTAAATACATCTATATCCATATATATATATTACTATAGCACATAAACCCAATGTATGCCATTTGTAAAATGAATAACATTTCATTATGTCAAAACTATAATTGTATAGTTTGAACGATATTTTGTAATCCTTAATTAATACGTTTCAAGACTGTATCTTTAATTTGTTTGCAGTTTTAGTCCACAAGTTTTGCGAAAATACTTGGATTTAATGGATTGGACAGTTTTAACTTTGCGAGAACCAGAAGCTCATCGTAAGCTCGGTTAATTGATTCTGTCACCCTTAGATTAATGATGGTGCGGAAGCAGGGTTTTGGGATTCACTACTGTAAAACAGAACCAGTTTTGTTAGTATATCTAGAAGTAAAGTATACTCAGAAATAAATTACTGCAGCAGTTGTTTAACTCACATCCACAACGTGCCTAATAATTTATTATAAACCCAGAAATACGAGTACGCTCTTCCAGCCTTTTGAATTTATATATTTGTTTTTATTTTTTACAAAGAACAACTTTTAAATATATTCAAAACTTCATGAAACTAATAAATAATTTACATCCAACTCTTTTAGTTCCTACCCAACCTTATTCCTCAAACTATACATCTTCTGCAACGTTTTAATTAATATTCGTAGTATATTATGTAATATAACTTTTTTTAACAAATCACAAGTTTCATTATCTTACGGGTTAGGATCAACAATTACTTTTAAATCAATAACAATAATGAATAATGCTAATCTAAACCTACTGGCTTAAGTTTTGCGATTATCATCGACTTTAACAAACCAGTTAACAAGAATAAACTTAAATTTTAAATAGCATTCCAAATGTATTTATTTCCATCATTCATACCAATTTTTTAATAAAATAGGGACCGTCAAATCTGTAGATATTTTCAAATAATGTGAGATATGAAACATTTTTAAATGCAACACAAATTCTTCATTGAAAGCCTTTTATCCAAAATATACCAAACGACCCTACTTTGC
>JAGFPH010007509.1:16438-30671 GCA_018207615.1 Philaenus spumarius | reverse complement strand
AGCGAGCGCCTATGGCCCTAGAGGAAGCTACATACCAAATTTCATTCAAATCTGTTCGGTAATTTTGGAGAAATCGTGATTTAGTAATTTTTACCCCCCAAACCGCCCTAAAATTTTCAAATTTTTAAATACCTTTTTTAGTGAACACCTATGGCCCGAGGCTACATACCAAATTTCATTCCAATCTGTTCGGTAGTTTTTAAGAAATCGTGATTTAATAACTTTGATCCCCCAAATCCCCCTAAAATTTCGAATTTTTTGAAAACCTTTCTTAGTAAGCACCTATGGCCCTAGAGGAAGCTACATATTAAATTTCATTTCAATCCGTTCGGTAGTTTTTGAGAAATCGTGACGAGTGAGTGAGTGAGTGAGTGGTGTTTCGCTTTTATATATATAGATAAAACTGTAGGCCTATTTATTAATTTTTAAAATTTATATACGTTATCCTATTACTTTAAATGAGCAATTTTTGTATCTATCTTTGTATCTTTGTATCTGTCGCGAATCTCGAAAACGGCCCTAACGAATTCAAAGAAATTTTGTATTTAGGTGTAGCTTTGATTTTTAAGTACACCCATAAAGTTGTATTTCGTGTAAAAACGCAATTTTTTGAGAAAATCTTATTTAAAAGTTGAAAAATTTTAACATAGGGTCTTATGGGTTGCCGTGTTGGTTACAAAATAACAACGAAATAGTAAATAAAGCGATCAAAACAGCTGTTTATAAACGAGTCAATTTATATTGTTTTAGCACGTTGGAAATAGAGTGAAATAGAACTGAGATTGAGTATTAGCCAAAATCAGCTGTTCATTGGATAGTTTTTAATTACTGTTAAAAAAACAAGCTAATTTATACTGTTTTAGCACGTTGGAATTAGAATAAATTGGGCCTGATATAACAATTTATTGTGTCTGAAAAAAGGTAAACTTGGCAAAGATGGGTAAATTCTAATAGTCAATTTTGTAATATACGAGGCCTGGCTCATTTCTGAAACATAGTATTGAGGTTATGTTAATCCTGCAATATTTTTTACTATATTTAGGCCTGGTTTCAAAGTTTTAGTTGACAGAAGATAATAGAACTAGGACTAAAATCGTAATGAAAGCCTCTAACGTTTCTAAAGCATGTATTTGAGGTTATAAAATTAATCTTGTAATTAATGTACAAACGAGCCAAAGATTAACGAGATTCTTTAGCGAATTTTCCAACTGCGAGCGAAGCGAAGAAGCCATCTGAGGCCGGAGGCCGAGGCGGGGTTGGGACGCGAAGAGTCCATGGGCAGAGCCCCTAGTTATATATTTTAAAGAAAGATATTATCTCTCAATTGCTTCTCATTTTATATTGATACATCACATTATGTAGAATTTATTAATACTAGCTGACCCTAGTGAATATTTCGCAAGTTAGGAATACGTTGATATAGTTCAATTAATTACGTTTATTTACATTGGTTTATAAATAACAGTTTATAACACTTGCATATGGAATGTAAACAATCAAACTAACAGCTGTCATGTTAGTCAAACAGATTGTTAATAGATGGCGCCTTTCATTAGGAACCATATAAAGTATAATATAAAAGTTTGTTTAATAAATTTTTGTAACAAAAACATGAATTTTGAGCTGTTTGTCTATTTTTGTCAATAGCGGGGAACATAAGCTTTAAAGTGATGCACGAATAATTAATTTTTATGAAGAATTAACGGAGATATCGCTTAGCGATAAAAAAAACACCTTTGAGAAATAATACATAAGGATATAGTGAAGAAATTAATAATCCAATATGTTTATACATTATTGACCTAGCGAAGTGAGGTCTCCGTTTTAACTCGACCGTTCAGCATTTCGTCTGTGTGTTTGAATGTCTGTGTGTCTGTCTAACGATTACGGCCAAACGCCTTGACCGATTTTGATGATTTTTTGCATGAGTGTTCCTTATTCCTAGGCCGAGCCATGTATATATACGGGTTTTTTTCCATTTTTCATTTTAACCCCTTAAATAAAATAACAATGGCGGCCGGACCGTTTCTCTCAGTGTAAGCTTTTTTCCAAAGCCAGTTTGTGACTTAACCGTAAGTGGAAATTAAAAACTAATAACATTTTGCGGATAGAAAATTAGATTTTCAACAAAATTGTATCCTTGATTTTTTCCGTATCTCTAACGGTAAGCTCACAAAATGGCCGTAAACTTCAATTTTGTTCAAAATCGTCCAAGTTTTTGTATTTCAATCATGTTTTTATACGTTTATACTAAACCAATTCAAAAGTGTTCCATAGCTTTTTTGTAGATAAAGGTTCAAAGAATTCATATATGCCAGTAAAAAAATGATTGAAGTAAAATTAACAAAATTATTAGCTCAAAAAACAAGTATGTTCAGTAACGAAAGGAAGAAGTTCGACTTTAGGCCTACATAAAAAGTAGTACAAAATTGTTGTAATTTTTGTCATAAATGTAAAAAAGTTTTGTAATCTAGTTCTAAATAGAACCGTATAAAAATATTTATCAATTTCAAATTTCTTATTTTGAAAACACCAGTTTTTATGTTCCTACTACAAGACTGCTAACAAAACTAGGCCTGTTTTGAATAGTAATTTAGGAATATATCCTTTGCCCAAAATGACATATTATTATAAGAAAGTGTAGAGGATAAATCAAAGATTTGAACTGTAAACTTGTAAATTATTATTTTATAAAAGTGTTTGACTTAGCTTTACTTGAATTACAAAATGAGATAAAACAAATGAAACCTCGCGGCGATAAAGGACATACAAAAGATGGACAGCATCATGCGTCATGTAGGGAAGTGTTGGTACATGGGTTGAGATCACTATCACGACGTTTTGTATAACATCGTTTGTTTTCATTATTTCTAATATTGGAATATGATATGGAACTGTAAATACATTGTTAAGTTTTAGTTATTTAAGTATGTAAATATTTAATTCTATGTTTTCGCTCAATAACGCAATATTTTTAGCTACCTTACGCATTATTAACCTAAATAAAACGCAATGCCCCCTAAAAGAAATTATTTAGCAGTTAAAGCACAAGAAAAAAACGATAACCAGAAACCACGGAATCGCGGGATTTGCAAAATAATGTTTCACTGGCTAAGCCTTCTGCTTACTTTCTTACTGGCACATTATTTTTAACCTAAGCTCAAAACCACATTTGTTATTTAAACGAGCGAGGTCTACTGTTCACAGAACTACTAGTACAAATGTGTACGAATGTTTCCGAAGTTAAACGAATAGGTATCTCTTCTTTGAATTTGTATAAACGAATATATTTGTGATAAAAGGTTGTATTTATATACAGTTTATAACTTCAAAGTAAATTTTATAACGTATTATAGCATGTATTAGTTCTTAAACTCACATACAATTTTCACAAGAAATTATAATGATTGAAGTTGTAAACATAACCCTAAAGTATAATCTACGCTGGGTTTTGTTAAGTATTACAGATGATGGGTGAAATCAGCTTTTATTTTGTATGTCACTCACGTATGTATGTACGTGCGTACGGCCGTACACTCGCTTTTGTAGGAATTGACTAGTAAGCCCCCGTGAAAAATTACTGGCAGATTAATTAGATACACACAAGAAATGTATACACACCATTTAAAAATATACTTTATAAAGACAACAGACTTTATCTAGGCCTACCTAACTATGCTGACGGGGATTTTTAACTCGGTAAAAGTGTGCAATTATAAGGATTACAAAACTGTAGGGCTGTTTGTTAAAATTTTGTATTTATATTCACTATTATAATATATCTGAATAAAGATACAAATATTAACTTTTAATTTATTTCTAACTTCATATTGATAGATCAAATGATTTGGAAGTTATTAATTATAATATTATAGTGAAGAAATTATTAACCGAATATGTTTATATGTTATACGAAGATGTACGAATGTTTCGGAATATAAACGAAAGGTATCTATTTTTTAAACTTGTCTAAATGCATATATTGATAATTAAAGGTTTTATTTATATTCATTTTATAACCTCAAAGCAAATCTTATAACGTACTAGCTGACACGTACGGCGTTGCCCGTGGTGGTTAGTATTTTCAGTCTTTTTAACGTAATTGTAATCTTTTGAAGTGTTCAGTTAGTGAGTGGTATTTGGCTTTTATATATATAGATCTTAAATAATAAAAGCACTATTGTCATAATAATAAAAGATCTGAAATTATGATTTTAGTAACTTTGATCCCCCCCAAACCCCTCCTAAAATTTCGAAATTTTTCATACCCTTTCTTAGAGAGCGCCTAAGGCCCTAGAGCAAGCTACATACCAAATTTCATTCCAATCCGTTCGGGCGTAATTTGAGGATGATCAAAAACGCATTGAAAACGCAAGGAAAAATGCAAAAACGCCTATTTCTGGCGTAATTTTGGGAGAATCTCAAACATTTTTTAACAGACTACTTTTAGGCCTTAAACGAACCTAAGTACCAAATTTCAACATTTTCTGCCAATTAGTTCTCGAAAAAGCTGAGAAAACGCAAAAAATCGCTAGAGAAACGCGAATATTGGGCGTATCTTTGGGATGTTTTCAAAATCCGTTCTTAGTGCGCGTCTAAAGGTCCAACTGAACATTCATGCCAAATTTTAACTCATTTGGTTCAGTAGATTTTTAGTTCTGCTGATGAATGAATGAGTGCCATTTCGCTTTTATATAGATAGATTATATAGCCTATATTAGTTCTTTAACTAATATTTTAAGAAAATTAACTTCACAAGACTTATATTGATTGAAGTTGTAAACATAACCCCAAAGTATAATCTACGCTAGGTTTTGTTTAAGTATTACAGATGTTGGTTGAAATCAGCTGCTAAATTATATTGTTACTCACGTACGTATGTACGTTTGTATGTATGCACGTATGTACGGACGTACGCTCGCTTTTATAGGAGTTGATAACATGTATCCTATCTAGTTTCGAAGTTTTAAAGTTATATATCTAGAAAAAACTAAAGATTTAAAAAGAAAATGTAAGATACACAAAATTTAAACAATTTAAAGACAAATAAATTAGTGAATCACTTTTTACCATTGAGTTAAGTGTGACTGAGAAAATACAATAATTATGGCTGAAAGTAGTTTTCTGTGATTACTACATTCACGGAATGTAAACCACTACCCAAGCGATTCAAAGGACGGATAGTGAAAATAATGCTGGAATTACGATCCCCCCCTTTTTTTTGTTGCTCTCCTGTTGAGCGAGACAACAAACAAAGTTAATTAGTGAATCTTGGGGGAAACTCTGCCCTCTACAAGAATTAATATGGAGGATATTTGGCTATGATGGCATCGTTTATAAGTTATAGGATAAACTGGAAAAATTGCCGTTTTTAGTACCACCTTAGGTACATTTTTAATTCGTTCAAAGTTATTGTAACCTTCGAAATTAAATTATATTTACTCTAGAGGGCTCCGCCCCCTGCTCGTTTCGCTCGCCAAACTCCGCGGTGACTCGCGTCGAAGCAAATGCAAACAGGTTATTTTATATAAATAGGCCTACAATTAAATTCTAATACAGTATGTCTTATGTATTCTTAGTTAGGATGTAATATAGTGGTTTCTCATTTTTAAATTCCTTAATTTACTAAGGGTTTATTCTCTAGCTTTAAGGAAAGTATAACAATTAAAAATTTTTAAAGGGGTAGTTACTACATTTTCATCCCATAGCAGTTCACGACAAAATGTAAATCTATGATACTTTTTCTATGTATCTTGTAAGGAATAAATGCATAAAATTTCAGCTCTCTAGCTTTTAAGGAAAGTATAAAAAATTATATTTCTTGTTTTAGGGGTTGTTTCAACCCTTAAATCAAAATTAATTCTAGCCTATGTTACTCAGGGATAGTGTAACTTTTAATTATTAAAACAATTTTTTTCAATCGGTTTAGTTGTTAAAGAGATTACCCCCTACATACAAACAAACAAACATGTTCCGCACGCCAACCCCGTTGGAACTTTCTACACACATAATCATGTTATGTTTTCTTCATAATAAAGGTGTAGGATTAATAATAACCCCAAAGCTAAGATGGTCAATAATGTTAAATGTTCAAATCAAAATATTTCGTGTATTTTATAACAGCAGTTATAATAAAGGTTAAAAGAACCAGCAAGGCTCAGGTTAATAAAAACCTAATCCAAATGTTAGAAATAGAAATAATTGCTTCAAAGTTTGAAATCAGCCGTTAATGGAAATATTAGAGCAAACAGCTGTTTTATCTGTTATTTTATTCCATTGGTTGCTATGGTAATTAATGTAAATGCATGTGTTGTTTTATCAGTCTAGGACTAACCTAAGAATTTTTCCGGCTAAATTTACAAATATTGAAATAAAAATGTCTTTATCAAAATGAATTTTAGCCTATGTTACTCAGGGTTAGTGTAGCTTTTTTAATTAGTAAAACGTTTTTTTTCAATCGGTTCAGTAGATCCAAACATTACCCCCTACATACAAACAAACAAATTTTACCTCTTTATAATATTAGTATAGAAATATATGTATTAACAAAATGTTACGATTTACTGTCTACTGTATTTTACTTTAATGAAAAACATACTTTTTAAAAGTTTTTACTTGTTTTTTATCGAAATATTTTTTAAATAATTATCTTGAGATTTTAAACAAAAACCTGCAGATGGAATCAGTGCCAAGACGACTAGTACATATTGTAACTCATCGCCCGCACTATTATCTCATCACCGGAAGTGATACGCCAAGGTCATATTTCGCTTCTCACGTGACCGTCAACTGATTACAGATCTATTTGTTATTCTTGTTCCGCTCCGTCATCTTGTTTGGCAACTTTAGGTGACGCTAATTTACACTTAACCCGCATTCAAAACCCGAATACGTCCGCGGACCCAACCTCGTTGTAAGCCCAGAACAATACCAACTGACGGACAATGCTGCCAACTTCAAAACTGGTAATAAAGGAACCTATTCAAATATTTCGCAAGTTAGGAGTACTTACCTGATTTAAAACATTAATTTAATTAATTGACCGATCGAAGCGAGGTCTTCGTTTTAGCTCGACCATTCGGCATTTCGTCGTGTGTCTATGTCTCACGATTACGTCTAAACGCCTTGACCGATTGTCATGATTTTTTGCATGAATGTTTTATTCCTAGGCCGAGCGATGTATGTATACGTTTTTTTCCATTTTTAACCTATTAAATTAAATAAAAAATGGCGGCCGCACCGTTTCTCTCAAAGATTTTTTCCAAAGCCAGTTTGTGACTTAACCGTAAGTCGAATTGAAAAACTAACGTTCTACAAAATTGTTTTCTTGATTTTTTCCGTATCTCTAACGGTAACCTCACAAAATGGCCGCAAACATAAAATTTGTTACAAATCTTCCGAGTTTTTGTATTTTAACCATGTTTTTATACGTTTGTTCTTCAGATATCTTCATGAAACCTTATAATTTTATGAAGAGGGAGGGAGAGAGACCGCTACCTGCTGTCTTGCTCTTTCCTGCGCTACGTCATTGTGGCCGCTGTGACTGTGAGTGAGTTGTGAAGAGGGAGTCGAGATAAGGAGCCCGATTGGCGTTGCGTCGCATTTCGGCATTTACTTAGTTGTTAACAACTACCATTTGTTATTTCAACGAACGAGGTCTATTGTTCACAGAAATACTAGCTAACGATTTAAATGCTTTTCTGCATGATTGAAGTTTAGACAGTCCTCCAATTATCCTAATGGTTTTTTTTTTAAGAACAAATACTCTAGTCACATTCTGGAGTGAGGAATCTCCCCACAAAACGATTCCATACTTCATAAAAGGATATATCAACCCATAGTAAGCTGTTAAAGAACCTGAGCATTACAATATTGTTTCAGACTTCTCAGCGCAAATAGACCACTACTAATTCTGATCGCTGAGTCATTCGTCAGAACTTTTGAAGTAAATCCCCCCTTCCTGGTAATTTTCAAGGTTTTGTATTTTATGACTTTCGAACAAACCCCCACTTTGGAAAACATAGAGCGATTTACGTCGATCCAACTGAATTTTATGATACTCGGTTAAAAATGTATTTGTTTATATTTCCTTATATAGTATTTTAAGTACCTGGACATGGAAGTTATTTATGTAAGTTTGAATTCTGACGGGAAAGCTTTAATTTAGGCTTGCATGATTAACAGTGAAACGACTTGGATTCCCAATTATTATTGTAAATACTTCTAATGGGGGACAGCTAGACGATTTGTTGCTAACGAAGAAATGTCAAAATTTGGGAATAAAAATCATATTATAAAAATAATTTGACCACGTAGCTGAACTGCTGAGCTAATTTCCAAAATTAAGTTTATATGATTTTAGGGTTTCAACCAAATATTTGGGAAATTGGTCTACTCACGAAGGCGCTGAAAGCATGTGTGTACGAAATATATCAGTAGAATTTGTTTGCACCTCAGCCACCAGCTTCGACTCACACACCCCTTCGTTCCACTCGCTTTGCTTGCTCGTACCTGGACCAGTCCTCGGGTTAAGGAATGATTAGCTTCACTGGCAGCGTACGAACTCGGCCGTTGCCTCGGACCAGATGTTAGGACAAATTGCCCACGAAACTTTTCTGCTATGTATTTGGCCCCATAACCAACAGTTTGACGTGTTTTACTTGTTTTTGACGTAACCGGGGGTATGTCCGCTTAGGAAGCCTTGAAATGTAAGCCTAGGCCGAGTTAGCCTAAACCTCATTTCAAAGGTCATTGTCAGCAGAACACACCAGTGCAATCCCGAGAGCAAAAGAACGATCCAGTCATATACATTACAGCACCTCAAAGATCGTAATATTGTGCAACTAAAAGTGCAGCAGAATTAGTAGAAAATGTTTTGAAAATTTATTGCAATTCGTTTCAGAATGCCATGTGGAAAAATCGACGTATTTATGCACAAAGTAAATGTCATTTTTCCACATCCACTTTTGAAAATCCAGAAAAATTTTTAAATAGGGGTTTAATATGCAAAAATCCCTATTAAAAAAATAAGTGTAATAAACGGTATCAGGAAACTGACACATACTTTCTCCCTCATTATAGGAACTTAATAAATTTTTAAGAGTAATTTTCCCATAAAAATCCATAAAATAACGGAAAAGCAACTTTTCTCAAAAACGGCTCGAACGATTTTGATTAAAATTTTATAGTTTATAGTACTTTAGGTCCCTAATAAACTGTACAATTTTAATCAAAATTGTTAAAGACGTTTATGAGAAAAGTTGATTTTTCCGTTATTTTAAGGGTTTTTATGGGAAAATTACCCTTAAAAATAAAAAATGCACAAAAATGAAAAAAACGCCTGGAGATACCGTGGATTAGTACCTCCATACCAAATATCATCAAAATAGGACGACTGGTTTAGGCTCTAGGTCTGATAACATTCACACACACACACACACAGACACACACCCGCACAGACACCCCCACAGACATCACTCCGAAAACCACTTTATTTGGTTCAGGGGGATCCAAAACGGATATTTCCACCCAAAAACTCAAACTCGAAAATTTTTACGAATACAATACTTTCTCTATATACTATGGTATAGGGGGAGAAAGTAAAAATGTCAACTATTGGAATATCAAAGTGGCATACCAATATTTCCATTTGTTGCAAAGATAATTTCAAAAAATCTAACTTAAAAAGTCATACTTTTTCAGACCCCATTTTGAGAGTTAAAATAACGAAAATTTGATTTACCCTAAACATATACTTAAAATATAAGTCATGACGAAAAACAAGAGCAATGGATGAGCCTCTTACGAGGACGGCAACTAGGTCTAATTGTATTAAACATTTAACCCTTTTTTAATAAATAAATAATTAAATATCTCGTATACCAATTAATATTTTTTAATTAAATTTCAATGATAACTTTAAGGCCGTAAAAGGCTTATTTTCTGAAAGCTTCAAAGGTCTAGGTTCTTTTATCGAAGAATGAAAAATAAATTATCGGTTTTTTGCAATTATTTACACAAATTATTAACCAATTTTAACTTACGAGGTCTCAAGTTAACCGTTTTTTTTTGTACCCAACAAGTATACAAAATTTGAAATACCCGTTGGCAATTTGCTTCAAACTATTTAAAGAAAACCGTGATTTTCCCGATTTTTGCATATTAAACCCCTATTTGAAAAATGTTTTGGATGTTCAAAAGTGGATCTGGAAAAATGCCATTTACTTTATGCGTAAATACATCGATTTTTCCACATGGCATTCTGAAACAAATTACAATAAATTTTCAAAACATTTTCTATAATTCTACTGGACTATAATGTTTCTTAATGATATTAGGGTTTATTTCATTATAGCTGGTTGCAGCTGAACGATAAAATGTGGGAAATTACGTATTTCTTTTAAATTTAAAAAAATACCTTATTTGCAAATTTCCATAGGAAAGATGAGCTATTATGACCCTTATGGTGAAACCTAAGGTCGGGAGTACTAAACGAGCACCGATCGGAAGTACGTTTTTTGACCGGAAGTGACTATTTTTTTGGATTTTTACTAAGAGAATGAAATGTTTTTAGACTTTTTTCTAAAAATATAAATGTAGGATGTTATTCTGCACATTTTGTTTTTTTACGCGACTTTATAACTCGCTTGGTTCCCCCAAAATCGATGAAAACGTAAAGTACCATAAAATTACCCGGTTCGAAGCCAAGTGGTGCAAACTCGCGAAGCCACTAGGCGCAAACAAATTCTACTAATATATTGCGTACACACAGACAGCTGTTCAACGCCTTCTTGAGTAGACCTATTTCCGAAATTGTTGGTTGAGACCCTAAAACATAGGCCTATAAACTGAATTTTGGAAATTTGCTCAACACACGTCAGCGGTCCAGCTGCGTGGTCAAATTATTATAGAATTATTTTATTATTACTCTTAAACTAGTGGACCCAGCAGTGCTTCGCTATTGCTTGATTTAATTTAAAGAGTAGTTATTCCATTTCATTACATTGATTTAAGGGTCGGCTCTTAGAAAGCAACCTGCGACTCCCTATAGCGGCGGTAGCTTACGCGGACATTGCTCATCCTAAATCCATTTAAAACCTGCAATTATTCAAATAGCGTTTTTTTAAAAATACCAAACTCTTGATAATTTTTCGCTATAATTAATAGTTACAACTTAAAAAATATTTAAAATCACCCTATAGCGGCGGTAGGTTACACGGACATTGCTCAGCTTAAATCCATTTAAAACCAGCAATTGTTAAAATAGCGTTTTTAAAAAAATACCAAACTCTTGGGGACGAAATTCTTCAAGCGAATGGCTTGGTAGTTTTTCGCTATAATTAATAGTGACAACATAAAAAAATATTAAAAATCAATGTTTTAAATTGTTAATAAATATTAAACAAAATATTTTTCTTAGTTTTGAAAAAGCCATTTGCATGCATATTGACCATAGCTTTAAAATGACATATCGTTTATAATTTTCCGATAAAAAATAAAGGAAAAATTTGGATTTTAATTTAACATTGGTCTTACGGAGTGTCATCTAACATGGCCGACAGCTAGAGCCGACCCTTAAGTGATCGAATTGCAAAATGGTTTTTATACCATTTAAGAATATACTACACAAATTTAGATTTTATAGTTTGTAAAACTTTTTCGATAATACAGTAAACCTTATGCTTGCTTTTACTAAATCTAAAAAACTGGCAGTTGTGAAGAATTGTAAAAAACCTGATTCTAAATTAGCCCAATTGGTTGCAAATAAACGCGCTTTGGTTCATTGTAGGCCTAACCTAAAATTATGTTCAGTTTTTGATCCAAATCAGCTGATTACAATATAGTAAGCATTTTTAGTTGATTTTTGTTCTTGTGTGCTTTAAGTTGGTCAACCTAACCTAAAAAAGCTGTTGGTTTTGAAGAATAATAAACTGATTATAAATGCTAAGTAAAGTTGCTATGGTAATGAATGTAAACAAACGTGTGTTGCTAAGCTCTTTGTACAAACAGCTGTTTTTGTGCACTATGGTCTTGCGTTCATACACAAGAGGCTGTTTAGTTTTTTCCAAATTTGAAACTTTTTCGGGAAACCTTTCAAATTTTTCTTTATATAAAAACCTAGTTCGGACTATTACGAACATTTTAAAACAAAAAGTATCAAAATTTGTTCAGCCGTTCTCAAGTGATGCGCTTACAAAGGAACAGCAATTCATTTTTATTATATAGATTACATCAATTTATGAAATCCCTACTATTCCATCACAACTGAAATAATTCGGCCACGCAGCTGGACCGCTGACGTGAGTTGAGCGAATTTCCAAAATTAAGTTTATAGGCCTATGTTTTAGGGTTTCAACCAACAATTTGGGAAATAGGTCTACTCACGAAGGCGTTGAACAGCTGTCTGTGTGTACGCAATATATTAGTAGAATTTGTTTGCGCCTAGTGGCCTCGCGAGTTTGCACTTGGCTTCGAACCGGGTACTTTATGGTATTTTACGTTTTGATTGATTTTGGGGGAACCAAGCGAGCTTTAAGGTCGCGTAAAAAACAAAATGTGCAGAATAACATCCTAAATTTATATTTTCTGAAAAAACTCCAAAAATAATTTCATTCTCGTAGTAAAAATCTCAAAAAATAGTTACTTTTGGTCAAAAAACGTACTTCCGGTTGCTGGATTTTTTGGCTAACGAACTCGTCCGAGCGACATAGAAACCAACATGTGTACCAAGTTTAGACCAAATCGGACTTAAAATGCGGCCGCTAGAGTGCGAACACACATATACATATATATATGAATATTAATGACACCCAAAAACGTGTTCTGGGGACCATGATCGGTGCTCATTTGCTACTCCCGACTTTGGGTCTCACCATAAGGGCCACTGCAATAGCTCATTTTTCCTATGGAAATTCGCTAATAATATGAGTGCCATTACTTAAATAGATGATGGGTTGGCTCTATATCGAGGAGCCACTAAGATCGCCGGATCTAGGCATTCGAGATATTTTTTGCGGATATTTTAAGATGAAGGTTTATACATAGGCATAGAGATCTGAAGTAATTAAAAGCTAAGATAGAACAACAGAATTTGGAAAATATTTATGAAATGAAAACAAATGAATTTTACACCCGTCATGTAGCTTGTCAAGAATCACCCGGCGGACATTTTGAACAAAATATGTTGTCGTTCTGTTACTGCAGGTGCGGTTATTTGTTAGGCCAGTTTCATTGTTTTGCAATACAAATATAATTTCCCACTAACAATTCAAATAATTAGCGTTATTATTCAAAATGGGGCATTTTTAATAATTATACTAATATAATTCTACAATTATAATTTGTTTAAATCAAACAATAATATCACGCAAACTTACCTCTTATTCATATGGTAATTGATAGCTCTAGACATTAAAATGGCGACCATCGGTCTTAATGCTTTGCCTTGTCCGTCAAAGTAATATGTTGCTATGGTGTGCAGCTCGTCTTGATTTGTATTCCATCGTAGTTCCTGCGAACACATGTTTAACAATTAAACAGCTGATAGGTAAGAAACATCTGACGATAGTTCAATAAATAATACCCACACAAAGAAATACTTGTATGTGTTATAGGTTCTGCAGATAGTATAGTAACAGCTGATAAACGAGCAATGGTTGTCAATGAACAGTTGATAAAGCTAGATTTTCATCTGTAACATATTTAGAACTATCACAGGCTGATTAGTTAGAAGATGTACGTGTATAATACATCATTAAAAAAAAACTATTTAAAAACTTACTAGGCCTATATCTATGCCTACCAAAATATGCTGACGAAGATTTTTAACTCGGTAAATGTGTACAATTATAAAACAGTAGGCCTATTTGTAAACATTTTTATTTACATACATTATTATATATTTAAAGAAAGATAAAAATATTATCTTTTAAATGCTTTTTATTTAATATTAATAGATCAAATGATTTAGAAGTTATTAATATTATAGTGAAGAAATTTATAATCGAATATTATGTTTGTTTATATGTTATACGAAGATGTACGAATGTTTCCGAAGTTAAAGGAATATGTATGTCTTCTTTAAACTTGTATAAATGAACATATTGATAATAAAAGGTTTGTATGCCTTTGTGATCATTTTTTCATATTCAAAATAATAATAATAAGGTAGTGCAATTCACGATTATACAGTGTTGAAACTTTGAACTCCGTTTCCCGAAAGTTTACTTTTCCA